>PVHP010018307.1:0-33927 GCA_004024765.1 Zapus hudsonius | reverse complement strand
AGGAGATCTCTTGACCAAATCAATTCAAAAGTTCGACTTCCTACCTAGAAATCAGCACCTGGTTTCATAGCTCCATAGATGGGAACAGAAAACAGGAATTTTCCAGGATAAAGATAAGTTCATTAGGCCTTTGATCTCATAAATACAGATGCCCATTAGACAACAGAGATCAATAACCTTTGTTACCTCCTGAAAGAATACTGGGCTGGGCTCCAAGAGTAGAAAACCAAGTATTCCCTTTCCCACAGATCTTGCTCTTATTGGAAGGCAGCTTTTACATGTCTCCAAAGCAGCCCCTCCATGCTTTTAGTTTTCTGTAGTTCATTGTGGTCCACCATGGTCCATGGGCTTTGGACCTCTTTGAATTCCACTCCATTTCTGTGTGGGAAGGCCTGGTCTGCTCCAACAAGTTCAGCATGGGAGACACTGGCATATGTCCTTGGAAAAGACCTTTCTTTTTCATGCAGCATAGACTTGTTGGCCCTTATTCTGCATACACACTGTATTTCGTGTGCAGTAAAAGACTCAAATCCATGTTTTAATGTCTCTCATGGCCTGTGACCTGGCAGCTGTCCAACTGTAGGCTAACTAGAAATGAAGACTAGACTAGTTACTAGAACTATTCTAGTAACTATCTAAACAGTGTTAAGATTGGGAGCCATGGCATCAAGGAGGACCAGACAGGGAGAAGAGGAGATGTAGTTGGGTTTATGGTTAAAAAAAAAACTCTTTAAGGGCTGGAGAGATGGCTCAGTGGTTTAAGCACATGCTTGCAAAGCCTAAAGACCCAGTTTCGATTCCCCAGTAGCCGCATAAAGCCAGATACATAGAGAAACACATGCATCAGGAAGGAATTCATTTGCAGTAGCCTGAGGTCCTGGCATGCCCATTCTCTCTCTCTCTCTCTCTCTCTCTCTCTCTCTCTCTCTCTCTCTCTCTCTCTCTCCTTGCAAATAAACAAAAATATTTACAAAAACAAAAAAGGCCTCTTTAAACAATAAACAATAACAGCAGAGTAACATGGGTTCTCCGATAGTTAAGGTATCCATCCATATAAAGGCTAGAGGGCAATCTGTCAGAGACAGAATGACCAACATGATTTTTCTGGGTATTATATAAGACTCATGGATACCTGTTGACTCTTGGGTTCTCTGCTGGCATTTACTGCTCTCTGACATGTCCGTGTGACAGGTAGCAAACCTGTGTTGCTTCTGACCTCACTCTGCACTTACACACCTCCACCATGCCCAGCAGAGAGCCAAGGAGACAGTGGCACTGAAACATAGGAAGTCTAAATCATCAAGGGAAAGACTTTCCAGGGGCTTTTTGCCTAGAAAAGCCCCCGATTTGAGGATGCAAAGGAAGATGAACTAATTAGGACTTCTACTCTTGTAAAACCAGTTCCAGAATGGATCCCAAGGTCAAGTGCCCTATTCCTGAATACAACAATAAATCTTTTTAAAAATATTCTTATTTATTTGTAAACAAAGATAGAGAGGAGAGGAGAAGAGGAGAGAGAGAGAGAGAGAGAGAGAGAGAATGGGCATGCCAGGGCCTCCAGCCACTGCCACCAAATTCCAGGTACATGTGCCACTTTGTTCATCTGGTTTTATGTGGGCACTGGAGAATTAAACCCAGGTTGTTGGGCTTTGCAGATAAGCGCCAATGTTCAAATACAGGAAAAGGCAATAGTCTTTTAAAATAATGACTAGAGAAAGGCAGAAGTTACTAGAACTAAATGTAGACTTCTCACTCTTGATAATCCTTTCTTCCTTCCCAAAGAATGAGATTTTAATTTTGCTTTTTGTTTTGTTTTGTTTTATAGAAAGCCTTAAGACCAAGCTGTCCCTTGAACTCACTAAGTATCCCAGGCAGGCCTGAGCTTGCTGTGATCCTCCTGCCTCAACCTCCTGAATTCTGGGACTACAAGCATGCACCACCATGCTTGATAAGGCGGAGTTCTGGAAGGCAGATGGAAGAGGAAAACTAATGGTAACACAGACCAAGAAGAGAAGCAGACAGAGGGTGAGCTAATAACCAGGGAAGGAGACTCAACAAGTTCCTTAAAACAGAAGGTTCTCCAATCCACCAGACCAACACAGCAAAGAGAGACACTTGCCCAGGAGTGTTTAGCTTTTCCTAGTGGGAAGGAAGGGGGCAGAAAGGCAGAATAGTTGCCTGGTATTCTATCAGAGTTGTTTACTTTGAATAATGTGTGGGGATTTACCAGAAAGGAAGGTATAAATAAATAATCAATTAAAATGCCTTTATGATGGAGTGAAAGGCAGGAGGCTTATGGAAAGGCCCCGCTGCAGCTCTCTCCCCACCCCACACGCCCCTCTTCCCAAAAGCAGCATAGTGACCACAGTCCTTGGATTCTGTTTGTCTTTTCCTTCCTTTCCTGGCAGAAGAGTGGATCCTGAGAAAGGCTGGGTCAAGTCTGGAAAATAAACATCTGGGCAGAGTATTTCTCTAATCTCTTAAATTGATGAAACAATCCAAACCTCACTTTACCTTTCACCCAAAGAAGTAGATATACCCCAATTTATGATCATAAAATCAAGTTTTAGTTATAGAGTAAGGAAGCAGAAACCAATGCTACAAACACACTGCTCACAGCTCTGTCTGAACTTCCCCTTTCCTCTACGTCCCGAGCAGCAGAAAGCAGACACGGAACACCCAGTCTTCAACTTCAAGTACAGAGAGGAGGACAAAGAAATCTCAGATGAGGCAGGAAGGCATCAGTAAGACTTACCCCCTACACACACACACACACACACACACACACACACACACACACACACACACACACACGACATGGCAGCTATACAAAAATACTAAAGTCAAAAGAGGAAGGAAAGACAGAAGGAAGGTAGAAAGGACGGACAAGGGGAAGCGAGGAGGAGGCAGATGTCAGGATGGAGACGTAGCTGCAGGAAACACATCAGAAAATGCAAAGAGGCATTTCTGTGCAGAATCCCTACCACAGGTTCTTGACTCAAGGAGAAATGAGAATCTCAAAAACGTGAAAATGAGAACTCAGGGCAAGATAAAAAGGTGACAGAAAGATAGGAGGGAATTCTAGTTCAGAAAACAAATTGAAGACCAAAAGGGCAGAACTAGTCCAGAAATTGAAAACCATAGAACTAGTTAATATCCTATCACGTGGAGAAATATGACATCTAGAGCTTCAGATTGAATTAGTGGGAAGGTGGGAACAGACCAAATATCATAAAGAGATGAAAGAATGGAAGATTCAGTTTGAGAAGAAATTTGGACCCGACATTGAGGCACGGCTGGCCATGTCACTGTTTGTGTTGCCTGTGAACTTGTGATGCAAAGAAACGAAACTAGAGAATATCTTCAAAGATGTCAGAGAAGAGAACTTGCTTTCAATTGATGGGCTTGTAGGATAACTGAGTATACTATACTGTTTTCGTTGCTTTTAATACAGATGTCCTTACAGAAATCACAAGACACCTGGGGGGGGAGGCCAAAGGAGACATAAAATCAGCTGGCTGCAGGCTTCCCCACACCGAATGCTATGGAACACATGTACGAAGTTCCAAGGGAAAGTTATTGAAGAATCTGATACCTTTGCAAGCTGTTATGGAATAAGATGTTAGAATTCAGCGTATATGCCTCCTAGGGAAACTATTGGATGATGAACTCCAGCTAAATAAAAGTAGAAACTTGGGGGGGAAGGGGAGGCTGGAGAGATGGCCCATCGGTTAAGGCACTTGCCTCCAGTGCCCAAGGCCCTGGGTTCAATTCCCCAAGACCCACATAAGCCAGACCCACAAGGTGGTAATCCTGGTTCTCTCTCTCTCTCTCTCTCTCTCTCTCTCTCTCTCTCTCTCTCTCTCTCTGCTTGAAAATTAATAAAGAAAATATTTTTTTAAAAAGTAGAAACTTGGGAATCTTGAGCCATGGTGAAGGGGCTAGTGGTTAGCACGAAAACCCTGTTACCAGTTGTTTAAATGGTGGCTGAGGAACAGAATATATTATAACACAAAAAATAATTCAGCATTATACTATGGAAGTGGACAGCAGGAAGAAATATATGAAAGTTAAGAAGAAATGCTGTCTCTCAGGATGTCAATAGGTAGTAACAGTATGCTCTGATGTCCTGTGTTCTTGGTGCTCTGGCTTTGGGGGGCTTCATCCTAAAGAGACTGCCTCTTTCAGGCTAAATACACACCATTTCCTTTCTCTGTCTCTCACACCAATATTCAGCCCTGCCACCAATCACCCCAAAGCCATGAATTCAACAATTAGACGCCTTCCCTCTTTTGCAGAGCCTTCTAGAATGATCTTAACTATCCCATCTCAAGCCTACTCAGAGGACCCATTCTTCCTGGCTCACCATTTCCCTAAATAAGCCAAGTGAAGGTTCTAGAATATCCGTCTCCTCCCCTTCCACCTCCTGACTGACCCTCTCAAGTGGCCCTGGGTGGTGTGCCATTCCTCTTGTGATAAGAGATTTTGTGAGTATTAACTTCTTCCTTCATGGGTCTACATGCCTTGTCCTACCTGATTAAAACAAGTGCTACATGCAAAGTTTAAAACAACTATTCAAAATTTAAATATATAATGCAAAAAAAACACACAAAATTGAAAAACCCTACCACAACGACTCCAACCCCTGAATGTATTTCCTAATACACCACCAAAACTACTTTCTCCTCTGTGGAGGAAGCAATTACCAAAATTCAAATTCAGCAAGTCTCACAGTTTCACTTCACTTTGACTCCAACTCAATGAAATTGTAATATTTTTTATTTTGGAAAAGTTCATCTAGTATAATCTCCCTCTATCCCTTTCTATATTTGTAGGGAAGTGGTGCTTTGGTACAAGATTTTTTTTAACTTTCTTCTGAGTATTTTTATTAGTGGAAATGTTTGATAATGAATAATTTTTCTACCAAAATCATAAAACCAATTTTGAAATATTTGCTTGTACGATCTCATTTCAGTGAAAACCTTTGTTTCTGGCCATGTTAGACAAAAGGAAAAATAATGATATTCAGAAGTTAGGGATGACCCACACACACACACCACCCAAAAACTAAGCCATTGGTTGGAATAAGCTTGCTTCACATCGATCTTCTCGGGAAGGTCTCTTTCCTTGTGTGAGAAGTGAGGCTCTGAGCCTAGGCTGGATTGTGGTGGTGGGAAGTGGGGGGAATGTCTGGAAGGATTGCTTGCCTCCCTCCGAATCCAGATCCAGATATCCAACCACCTCGACTTGATACAGAAAAGTAAAAGCGTTTCAACTGCCATGGTTTATGGCGCATCAACTATATGACCCCCGTTCTTTCAGGGGGATTTCTTACAGGAGCTCTGCCTAGTCAACATTGCTAAGCTCGTTTCTGGGAAAACTAAAGATGAGCAAGGGCAAGCAGATGCCCAGGTCTCAGCTAGCTCATAGTAAAGCCAGGATGAAAAAGCAGGTCTGTTACCCTGCTGCACCCCATCTGCTTCTTCTCCCCATGGGAGCCCCGGTTCCAGTGAGCGGACCTGTCCCCTACATAACCATGCACACAGGTGCCTGTGGTATTTCTGGTCTTCTGCTTACCAAGCCCTGCCAAGCTCACCTCCAAATAAATAGCTTTCAAGCTGCACTCCTCACAGGCCCACCATCTCATCACCCCTCGCCAGGCTATTTGCATATTGTTTTACAGGATGTTGTTCCCTTATCTCCAATGATAGAGGCCTTCTCCTTGATGGTAAGGCCTGAGTTTTTGGGGGGGAGGAGGAGGAGTTCAAGGTAGGGTCTCCCTCTAGCCCAGGCTGACATGGAATTCACTATGTAGTCTCGGGGTGGCCTTGAACTCATGGTGATCCTCCTACCTCTGCCTCCTGCTGGGATTAAAGGTGTGCGCCACCACACCCTGCCTGAGCATTCCTACACTCACCTTTCTCAGGCTGGTTTTTAAGAATCTGTTCAGAAGAATTATTCTGGAATACAGACATGATCTTAAGGTTCTTTACCTGCAAGCTTTCCTGGCTTGTCAAGTGTCCTCCATGAAATCCAAACTCACAACTGGCCCTCAAAGCGTTGCATACAAGCACCTTTAACCACAGAGCCATCTTCCCAGCCTCCAATAAAATTTACATAGTGCGGATGCCACGTGATTCTTGGGAGAAAATACACTAACATTCAATCAAGAAGAGAAACCTGACAAATGTTCTCCTTGAAACCATTATCAAATTAGAGAATGCTGCCAAAGTAATAAAGCAGGACACACATTGAAAATTGCAGATACTCACACAGAGACTGTAACCAAGACCAATGATGAACTGGGTGAAATTCAAACTTGAAACAGGAAGGTCTGGGCTGGAGAGATGGCTCAACGGTTAAGGCACTTGCCTCCAGTGCCTAAGGCCCTGGGTTCAATTCCCCAGGACCCACATAGGCCAGACCCACAAGGTGGTGGCCCTGGTGCACTCTCTCTCTCTCTCTCTCTCTCTCTCTCTCTCTCTCTCTCTCTCTCTCTCTCTGTATCTGCTTGAAAATGAATAAATAAAATATAAAAATAAAATATTTTAAAAAAGAAAGGTCTGCTTCCAAGCGGTCAGAAACCTTTGAAGTTAGACACACCGGGGTTCCAGTACTGGCCTCAGCAATGAACAGCCATATAACATTAACCCCTGTTAGCTGAATTCTTCACTGATTACAGGAAGGCTACTTTTTGAGATTATTGTGATCACAGAGTTAAATAACATCAAAGCACAGTGTCTACCATACATCAGTCACTCTACCTTTAGTAACTTCAGTATTAGTATATTAGTATTTAATACATATAATACCAAGGATCATTCATCTATGCCACCAATTATCAGCTAAAAAATACAATAAACAAGAGTCTTCTAAGCAACACAAGGTCACATCTCTTTAAGAGATGAGAAACATGTACAAAGAACCTTCAGTATTTTTTAGGGAAGGAAAGGAATACCTAAACTAAGAGGGTCAAACTGTGCACCTGAAGAACCAAATGCTTGCAAAATTAGTCAACTAAAAGTTTATAAATGACCAAACAAATAAAACTTGGACATTTCTTCTGAATCCAATGCAAGTTTAAAGCAATCATAATTAAAATACACAAAATGGTATAAAATTCAAATGGAAATGGAGACTCAGAGGGGTTGAGAAACGTAAAAGTCCATCAAGTGTTCCAACTCAGAATAGAGGCAAGGGGGGAGTGTCCGCTAGGAAGAGGCCTGGGGAAGAGGAAAGGACAAAGAGCCAGGCCTTCTGGAATGTTCTCTGAGTGCATTCTGATTCCCTTTTGTTCACCTCTTGGCACTAAGGCGATCACTATAGACTGTACTCATGTTCCTGTTTCCATCACTCCTCTTTCTCTTCACAAGACGACATGCATTCATTTATTCAGTGAGTACTAACTCGGTGCCCACCAGTGCACGCTCTGGTGGGAACACTTGGCTGACAATGTGTGCAGAAGCACACACACGCACACCTACACATATCCTAGACAAAGACACTTCTGTTTTAGGGACAGTAACAGCTGACACATAGCCAACACTGTGTACCAGGCAGTATTCTAGGATGCAAATATAGTTTAATGCATCTCCCTGACAGTCTTCAAGGTAGCCATGAGAACTCCACGCTACAGGGGGAGATCAGGCACAGAAGGGCTCAGTGAGTTCACCCAGGCCCTGTGGCTAGTCAGCAGCAGAGGCTGGACTCAAGCTGGACTGTGTGACTCATGGCAGGGCCTCAGCACATGCTGTGAACAGACAGGCTGAGGATGGGCACAGGGAGCCCCAGGAGCAGGCCTGGATCCACTGGTTCTAGGACGGCAAGATGGGTGGGATAGAGGGGAAGAGGAGGCTTCGAGAAAGGATGTACAGTCACCAACAGGGTGGAACTGTGGTATGGACTTTGTGGTGACAGCAAATTAGAAAGAAATGGCTCTGGTGCTTTGGAAAGAGGAACCAGTCTGTTTGGGTGGCTTCCTGGGTGTGAGGGGTAAGGCAGTGTCAAAAGTTCAGGTCCGGGGCACATTCCAGACCCATAGTTGCTAACAGAACTGGTATGGGGGTGAGGTGGGGGGCTGGCAGGGAGGAGGCAGGTTTGGGGGTGCTGCACTGGGGCAAGACATATCTGCTTCACTCACTCATCTGCAAACACTGAGGGCCCACTGACAGGAAATCTGGTGTTCACACACTGAGGACACTTGAGGGGACAGGCTGCCCAGTCCCCTGACCCACAGCTCTGTCCGCTCACCTACCTTTCTCTTGCTCAGCTGCTTCACTCAGTTCCGGAAGCTTGAGACCCACCAGGTTCTGATTCCGCATCAGGATGTGTTCCTTGGTGAGAGGAGGGAGACACATTTCAGATAATGACACTCTTCTCTTGGTTCCCTGGGGGTTCTGTGACCACTCAGCCTTGGGTGGAAACTCTGGGACAGTGGCCAAGATGGGTGGACAGGCACGGCGTGGTGCTGCCTGAGAGGGTCTCAGCTCTTCTCCCAGCCCATGAAGGGACCTAAAACAATCCCATCATTAATGCCACATTCTTGGTTCAAGAGCTGCCCATGGCATGGTCTTCTTGTTCAAGTTCATGGGCCTCAGGGTAAATGAACGGCCAGCTATCCGGTAACGAGGTGTTTACAGAGCTGGTATACAAACAGGACGGCTCAGGGTCCTGGGGACTGCAAGGTGGCTGCACTAGCAAGCAATCCTTGGGGATTTCTGGACCTGCAGCTGCTTCCTGCCCTGTTTTTCTGGGCAAGTGCCCACTTCACGAAATCATGAACCTCCTTCCTCAGCGGCCTGTGGCACCTCTAGACAGATGAGGCCTGAGAGGTGCTGTCTGGGGGCTTCAGTAGGCAGAACTAGGGAGAGGTGGGAAGCGGACCAGGGAAGTGTGGCACTGTGAGCGACATCTGCTCCAGTCCCAATAGTGCCAGGCCAGGGCCCTCTAGTGGAATGCCCGGGAACAGCATTCATTGTCCCCATTCATGGATTTTTAGGCCTTCTGGGTGACAAAGGTCACTCAAGTGACTGGTCCCTGAGTAAAGGAGGAAAGAGAGGGACCAGCAGAGGGTGCTTGGGATCCAAGCCAGGCCCTTCCTGTGTTCTTAGCAAGCCAGAGGCCCTCAGCTTTCAGCACACTGGGCCAAGTTCAGCTGCCACCTCTTTTGGTGACATGGGTCCCCTAGGCTGTCTGTAACCTCTCTGACTAGGTGACAGAAAGCTGCAGGGATGTGGGGAGTGCTTGGAGGAGTGGCTCATTTCCTGAACCTTGAAGGTTCCAGAAGGCAAATCCCTGGAGGTTTGAAGTCTAGCTCTTCTGGCTCCACCTTCTTTCAAGGATGTGGGCGTGGCCCACCATGGGCGGCTCTCCCAAGCCATGTTCTAGTCCACTAGTTACTTAGGGCTTTCTGGATAAGGGGCAGGGAGAGAGGCTGCAGGCCCCAGCTCCTCCTAAGCCTACCTCAGAGCCTCAGAGGACAGTGGCCAGCCCAGCCAATGCACAAATGCTTGAGTGCTATTTGGGTTCTCACTTCCTTTCTCACCTCACACTCTCCTCTGTAGGAAACCTGGGGGGGCGTTGGCCAGTTCCAGACCCTACTTAGTGGAATCCCAGTCACCTTGGCCTGAGTCTGGGGCCTGGCTTTTTTATCCACTTAACTCCGCTCTGTTTTATAACCTGGCCTCTCCTCCTCTCCTTGTATAGCAACACAGCCCCAGGAGTGACCACTGCGTCTAGCTTGATGATCAATGAAGTTAGAGACATGGTTGGGCAAGGAAGGAAATCCACCATGAACGAGCTGTCCCAATGGCCACCGGTGTGGTTGTACCGGGTCTGAATTCCTTGGCTAACAGATACCAGGAAGGAAAGTGGGATGCCATTACAAAAGAGAACCCCACTTTCTCTGGCTTCCACCCGTCCTAGGCATGACCAGACACTCCTCATAACTGCCAAGTCCAGCTTGAGGAGGAAGGCAGCCCTGGACTAGGGCCCCATGCATCCCTCCACATCCTACCATTGAAGAGGGACTGTGTCCCAGACTCGCTTCTACCTACTAACAGCTGTTAAAAGCACCTGACATTGGGCTGGAGAGATGGCTCAGCGGTTGGGATGCTTGCCTCCAGTGCCTAGGGCCTCTGGTTCAATTCCCAGGACCCACATAGGCCAGACCCACAAGGTGGTGGCCCTCTCTCTCTCTCTTTCTCTCTCTCTCTTTCTCTCTCTCTCTCTTTCTCTCTGCTTGAAAATGAATAAATAAAAATATTTTTAAAGACTTTTTTAAAAAAGCACCTGACTCTGGTGCTCTGAAGGAGGTGTGACACAGGTGGGCCTGGCTTCTCAGGGGCAGGGGGTTTGGGACCCCATGGGGTGCAGAGATGGCAGCCCAGAGGGGACCAGGCGGGAACCCACCTCCCTGAGCTTGGTAAGCTTCTGCATGCGCACCGGCTGCACTTGGACCTGGAAGTCTTTGAGCCCAGGCGCCTTGGTGGACTTGCCCATGGCTTTGCCTGGAAACCTCTTCTCCTCCTCCACCAGAGGCAGCTTGGCCAGCACTTTCTGCAGCCGGGGACCTGGTTCTTCAGCTCCGCTGTCCCTGGAAACTCCCCGTATCAGGGGGGGCCGGGACACGGGGCCCCGGAGCTCGGCTTTGGTGCCAACCTTGGGCCCTGTGGGCTCCCCAGGACAGCCTTTTCCCTGGGAGGTTGGGGGAGCCGCGCCCCTGGGCAGAGGGTTGCCTTCCCTGGCTGTCTTCACAAGCTGTCTGGCCAGCTCGCTCTCCACAGGGCCAGGCTGGGGACTGTTCAGGGCCATCTTCCCACCACTGTTTGTTCCAGATGCCTGGGTCTTGGGTGTGGTTTCGGGGTGCTGCAGGGGATCAAAGTTTTCTTTTTGTTCTATGGCAAGTTCTTTGGATTTTTCTAGCGTGGGAGAACGAGGAGCCAGCCTGCCTTGAGATACTTTCCTCTGGTCATTCTGCTTCCGGTCAGCTAGCCCTTTGGGGACATTCTGAAAGAGACAAGGTAGAGTTGGAACCCTGGAGGTGGGTTGAGGAAGAGACACAGACTCTGTCTAGGGACCCATTTATGTATGTGGATATGGGCGTGTGGACCAGGTGGAAGGGGGTGGTTTTTCAGTCACTGAACCATCAAGGGGGATCCCTAAACAAGGTTGGGGTATGTACCATTGGACAGGGGTCATGCAATTCATAAACCAGCCAAAATGTGCCTAAGGGTGAGGAGATAAGAGTAGACCACAGGATAGCTTTGACCCTGACTGTTACCGGATTCTAGTGCTGTCTCTGCCCGGCCTTTCACTCTGGGACTCGCTTTTCCTACCAGGTTTATAAGCCCTTTGACATTACAGGCAATGGTGTTCATTTAGGAATATAGGAGTGGGGAGAGAATCCACAGGCTTGCTCAGTGAGCTCTGCAATCCAAGAGTGTCAAGACACCATCCTACTGCTCAGAAGTTCCAGGATTCTGTGTCATTTTGTTCCCTGTGGGAAGCCTGCTTTGTGAGGGGCATGGGGGATCAGGGTCTGGGAATGTGCATGTTGGCTTGTGTAAATGTTGAAGTTCTTCAGAAGATTCTATCCTGGACCAGTTCCAGGTGAGCAATATTTTAACCTGCAGCTAGATCCACACTGCCTGGGATGCATGGACACCTTGCTCTGAGCAGGTGTGGGGTCCTCCTACTGCTCATCAGAAGAGATGTTTTCTTTGTCACCTCTAGCAGAGTCCCACCCGGGCTGAAACTTCCTTGCAATTGTCCTTTTGTGGTCGGACTTGGAGATTCCTGTCTTTAGGGCCAGAAGCCCACCTTCATGACCTCCAAGAAGAGCTTGCCACTGGATCCCACCTCCCCTCACCATCTGTCTCAGACTTCTACGTCATGAGAGGGCAGAGGGACCTGCTGATTTCCCCACTCTCCCCCGCCCCACACAGACAGACAGACAGACAGACAGACAGACAGACAGACACACACACACACACACACACACACACACACACACACACACACTGACAGGCTGCCCAAGGGCCAGCCTAGCCCTCTGGAAGACCTTTAAGTTTCTTTACACCCAAATTATTCCCAACTGGTCAAAGCTCAAACTCACAGGATCGCTGAGGTGAGGTGAGGAGACATCAACTTCATCTCCCTTTTGCTGGAGGAAGTAAACAGAGGTGAGTGGGCAGTGGGAAATGCCCCCCAACTCCCTCACTCAAGGGCCTCTGAGTGTTAGGGGGAAGGGGGATCACCTATTAGCATATAAATGACACTGCACATGAGCTGTTACCTGTGCTGGTACTCCTGGCAGAGAGGACTGTGGGTCACCGCACACATCCAAACCTGGAATGGACCAGTACTATAAGTGACATCTAACACTCCAGTCCTGTAGTTGTCACTTTAGCAAAGCTCGTCCCTCCTAGAACCACCTCTCAGTCAATCAGTCGTGGGCCTCGAAGCCAGAAATACCAGTGTTTGCTGAGTGCCTCCCATAGACCAGCCAAGTTCTTCACTGGCTATCAATCCCCACAGAAAGCAAATGAAGGCCTGAGGTGAGGACCCGAAGGTCTCATAGGCACAAAACATCTGTTCTGGGCTGTGAACCCAAGAGCCTGAGCTTGGCCCTGACAAGGGCAGGCTGCAGGTTGTCTGAGAGTGTGGCTCTCGCCACAGCGCAATGAAAGGAAGAAATGGAAATGCATAGTGGGAGTGGGGCTATAGCTCAGTGGTGGAGTACTTAATTGATATGTACAAAATCCTAGGCCCCCAAAATGAACAAAATGCACAGTGGTTCAAATAAGAGACCTTCTGGAATACGTTCTGATGTCCCTTCTGAGTACTCTCTGGGCAAAGAGTGTCCATCACAAACCCTTTCCCATGGCCAGGCCCCTAGCCCTCACCCAGCTGGCCTCCCCACACCAGCCCCCAAAGACTGTGTATCTGTCCCCTCGGGGTTCCAACCTCACCTGTTGGGGTGGAGACAGTGAGGGAGCAGCTCCCAGAGGGTGCAGGAGAAGCTCCCAGGCCGAGGTTTGGGGAAACACCTGAAAGAAAGACAGGAAGTGACAGGTATGGTGAAGGCTAGTACTACTAACCTAACAAATCCTCCTTGCAGGCATGTCTCACAGAACGGGGTCAACCTTGTCAAAGTCAACCATCAACTGCCACGTAAGCTTCCTGTTACAGCCAAACCTTCCCTATAGAGAGAAAGACCCTCGGGTCATTTGGGATCTTCTTAGCCTGCTGGGCCTGACCTTAGTGAACCGTCCAGAAACTGAGGGCCTGTCACTGCTTAGCAGGAAAAGCTAGATGTGACAGGACCGTTTAGACTCGGCTAAAACCTGCTTCCCCTTTATACTCAGGGATGGCAGGAGGGCAGTTGTGCCATAGACTGCCTCCTTTAGAGGGTCTAGGCAAGCCTGGCTTAGCTAGGTCAAGGTGGGACCTCCTCAGACCTATGCTAAGGAGGTGCCCACAGAGCAGGGCCTCCTGGGGAGGGTGGTAATGTCACACTGGCAAGATCTGCGCAAATGGGAGGGCAGCAAACGAGTTTCTCTTCATACGGGATTAAGGATGTGTGAGTTGGTGGAGGAGTGGTGGGAGGTCGAGTTCAGTTCATGGGTGTCAGATGAGCTGGTGTTTGTTGGCAAAACAGGAAGCCGTAGCCACTCACACAGAGCGCCCCAAAGCAGAATGCATGAGTTTTCAGGGGGAGAGTTGTGTTAGCATTTCAGAGCTCTTGAAGTTGAAGATGATACCTTCTCTGGGAGATGGCTCCATGGGTAAGAGTACAAGCATGAGGTCCTGAGAGGGCCTCAGGCTTCCTGAGTTCAATTCCCAACACCCATGTAAAAATCCAGGCGTGATCATGTGTGCCTGTAACCCTAGTCCAGTGGGGAGCAGAGATCACTGGGGCTCCCTTGCTTAGCAAATCTGACCAACACCAGCAGCTCCAGGTTCAGAGAGACTCAGTCTCAAGGAAGCAATGAGGACCAGTAATGCAATAGACAAAAGGCACCTGGCATTCTAGCTTCTCCATGCACCTGCACCAGGTGTGTGCATCTGTCATCTCTGCGCACTATACATACACCAAGCCACACGTGCTGAACACACATTTGACCCCCACCCAAAAAGAAGGTGCCTTTTCGCAGAATGGTCTCTGCAAAACTTAGGCCTGGGACCAGGATGCTGGGGAGACAGGCCAGCTGAAAAGCACCCTCAAGGAAGCCAGGCTCCCACTGCAGCTGGGACCTGGTCCTTCCCTCCCTCCCCCCAGCCCTGCCTCGGAGTGGCTGAGAGCCTCCACCTGCCTTACCTGAAGGGGCTTCTCCCGGGCTGCTCCTGGACTTCCTCCCACGTCGGGTCAGGAATCGCTCACTCACCAACTTGGCTTCCTCCAGCAGAGCCAGATTCTTCTTCTTGTCCTCCTCAGAGATGCTGATGTCCGGCAGCTGGTCATTTACCAGGTCAATGACACGCCCCGCAGGGTCTGCAGAAGGACAGTGAGCCCCAAGTGAGAGCCACCTCGTCCTTGACCCTGGACTGAGAGGCCCTGCCATCCCACACCTCAGAGCTCAGCCAGGTACTGGTGCCTGGGGTGGGGATGTGTGGCCACAGACAGTGACCTTCTCAGTAGGTCTTGCTGGCTTGTAGCCTCTGTCACAAATGGTCATGAAGCCACCTTGGGTTTCCAGAACTGTCCTAAGCTCTACTGCCTCCACGCTGTCCCGGTGGGCTCTTCCTTCAGGCCTGTTTCTTTAATGACCTCGTGAGTGGAAGGTGTGCCTAGGGAAGCAGCCCAAAGAACACCTTTCCTCTTCTTCCAACTTGTCCTTCCCCAAACCAAGCTGGGTGACACCACCTCCTGCCAGCTGCTCAGGAAACAATGCTCCTCTTTTCTCAGGCGTCCATTTGCCCATAAATATCCCTGGGACCCCCTCATCTCTACCCTGTCTTCAAGTCCTTCCCTCCATCCCTTCCTCTCCTGCCCATCAGAGCAACCTTGCTCGAAGCCTGACTGTGCTGTTCTCCTGCCTCATGCCATGGGGGCCACTCAGGGTCCCGGGGTGACATAGAAACGGGGTCAGCCAATCTTTCTGGCTCCACACATTCCTTCCAAGACCTCCTGGGCTCCAGCCTGGCTAGAGCGAGCTCTCTCCACTGCTGGCAGCAGGTCATTTTCACTAACAACCCTGCTCAAGCACCAAGGGTAAGAATGGGAATGTCTACAGGCAGTCACAGGAATGACGTGTGAGGCCAGTGGGAGGCAGTCATGGGAACTCTGTGTGTTGTGTGGGGTGTGAAAGCTTGGGGGTTCTAGCAGCCATTTGTCCCCATGAAGGATCCATACAAGGTAAGAGATGAAATGGCATGATGACGACTAATCCAATTTGAGCACCTGGATCCAGCAGTACCTGAAACCCCAAACTCTGGCTGATGGAGGTGACTTTGTTATTTTAGAGTAAGGTAGTGAGGATGGAGGTTCTGTCATTTGCAACAGTTGTGACAAATGAGTACTCATGGCTGATCATTTGGTTGCCATGGTTTTCTGGGTGCCCCCTGCTGCCCACCGTGTTTAATCTTTCACCTAGAATGCTGTTTTCTGTTCAACTTTCTAAAGGGCATCTCAAATATCACTTCCTCTGGCATATGTACACACCCTTCTTCTCCCTTCGGGTGTGGGTGTGGGGAGTGGTCCCCTTCTTGCCTTGATGTTCCTAGTTTTCTGTGAAATGCTTTGACTGTTCACTTTTCAGTTTCCTCATAGATTGTGGTCAGCACGTGATTGCAGAGACCAAGTATAGATTACCCCTGTGCTCCGATGGCTCAGAGAAAGCTGGGGGATCCACGGGAGTGGGGTGGGGAGCTAGGCTACCTGTTGTGCTTGGGCACATCACACCTGGATGTGGGCATTGCTGGCATGGAGGCAGGCAGGGCTCTGCCCCTTGGGCCCCAGTGTTGAGTATCACCACCCAACTGTCTTCTCTGATTTCCTTGTCATCCTCATCACTCTGGTTTTACCTTTTTATCAGAGCACACTGAAACTAGATCTATTTCTTCTGGACCCAAACATGGAGGGGGCTAATCTCCTGTTCCCTTTGGGCTTGAGGAGTAGAAAGGGGCCGAGCCTGGACAAACTGCCAGGCCTCAGTCTCACTATGCAAGTACATCCTCAGACTTACCCACAGAAGTCAGGGAAGCAGTGGAGACCCTCAGGTGTCGGTGAGAAAGCCTCCGGTGGGGACTGGGAGCTCTGAAAGACAGGACAGTCATCTTGTTAGAAGAAGCTTGGAGATAGGCAAAATGATGTCTGGTAGCAATGGCTCAGCAAGACTCCCTGGTCACTCTGATGCACACTCTAAGGGATGTGACTTACTACAGCATGTATGAGGGTCCAGACTCAAAGCTAAGAGCTAACTCATAGAAACCACATAAAATTTAAATAACGGTGGTCTGGTAGGAATTTGGATGACTTCTGTTTGAGAAAAAAAAAATAGGACCATGTTTTCATTGCCCTGAAAAGTATGAAGCTATTTTATAACTGACTTAGCAATTATGCTCGGCATTCCCCGTCTTCCCATTGGTCATATGTGTATATACCGTCTCCTTATATCTGCCAACCTTGTTAATAAGTGAAACAAGTCTTTGACATATATATGATCACCATGTTTTATGAGAATTATCTTTTTGCTTTGTTCTTTCAAGGTAGGGTCTTGCTCTAGCCCAGGCTGACCTAGAATTCACTCTGTAGTCCCAGGCTGCCCTTGAACTCACAGTGATCCTCCTACCTCTGCCTCCCAAGCACTGGGATTAAAGGCATGCATGACCAATCTGGCAGAGGTACGTAATACCCAGGGCAAGCACCTTATCACTGAGCTCCAGCTCCAGCTCCTGAGAATTATCTTTTGAACTTTTTGAAAATTCTATCTAGATAATCTCTTTCCAGCCAGATGAGTTCAGGGGCCAATGCTAAGGAAAACAGAGGTAATGAGATCCCTATGCCTGTGAGCCAGTGTTCCTCTCAACGGACCATCTTCCATGCAGGACCTACTTTGACCAGAGCAGGATTCTCACTGAAGACCTACACCTGTCAATGTCATCAGCAAACATCTGAGCGAGATTTCCCCTGAGAGGGATTTCCTGTTATGGTTTGCTCTTAAAATCTAGCAAAGTACAAGGGGCCAAGTCTTGGAGAAGGACAACCATTTTGAGAAAAGATAATGAAAACTTTCAAGCTCTTTTCCATTTTGAAAAACTATTTGGTAGCATTTTTTTTTAAATAGGATCACGTATTCCTCAGGCTGATCTTGAACTCTGTGTAGCCCAGGATGACCTTACCCTCCTGATCCACCTGCCTCCACCTCCCAAGTGGGATTACAGGCATGCTTTAGGGATGGAACACGGGGCTTTGTGCACTCTACCAACTGAGCCACATCCCCAGGACCATATGATAGCTTTTTCATTAATAAAGTGATCCCGAGAAGAAACTATTTATAAGAAATACAGCTACTGGATCTTCACATTCTAAGAAATATTGCCCATTGTAACACAAGGTTCAGGCACCTGGGTCGTGTACCTGTTGGCCAGGTTTTTGTCGGTTTCTCCTGGTGAACTGGCATCCCCAGTCAGGATGATGGTAGGAGGACTGTGAACTAGTCCTGTGGAGGGAGAGTCCTGGTGGTTTAGAGCAAACACAGATGGAGTTAGACCTGGGCTGGGGGAGCACTCACTCCAGCCGGTGACCTTCAGGACCACCGTGCGGTGTGCTGGTCTTTCTGTTGCAGTTTCATTGAGGTGTCATTGAGAAATAAAAATTATATTTTTTCAAGTTGTGCAATGTGATGTTTTGATATATGTGTACATTGTGAAACAGTTGTCACTGTGCTAATTCACATATCACTTATCTTCATACGTGTGTATGGGGAGAAGACCTAGTCAATTTCAAGTACATAACACTTTATCATGAACTGGAGTCACCACGTTGCATGTTAGGTCACTAGAATCTGCTCTTCTCATAGCTGAAACTTGGTGCTCTTTGACCAACATCTCATTTCTCCCACCTTCTGGCCCTGGTTCCCACCTTCCTATTCTCTGTTTCCACATATTCAAATTATTAGATTTTGCACAACAGAGAGATGGTTCAGTGCTTGTCTTTCTGTACCTGTCTCATTCCACTTAGCATAGTGTCCTCTCGGTCCATTCTTGTGGTTGCAAGTGACAGGCGCACATCACTTTAAAGGACTGGGTGATAGTCCACTGTATGAGTCTGTTTTGTTTTTTTCATATTTCCTTTCTCTGTTCATCCACTGACAGACACTGAGCTTATTTCCATATTTGGCTACTGTGCATAATACAAAGATGAAGTTTATTTGGGTTATTAAAAAAAAAAAGGCTAGCTAGTTTCTCCTGCATTCCCCAGCAGGCATTTACCTGAGCTTAATATGACCTCTGTGTGTGTGTTCTCATATGTGTGGGGGAGGGTTGCATGTGTGTAGGGGTGTGTGCATACATATTCATGTACATGTGGGGGCCAGAGGTCAAGGTCAGGTGTCTTCTTCTCACTCTCTACCTTATTTATTGAGACAGGATACCACACAAAGCTCACCAATTGAACTAGTCTAACTAGCTGTCTTATCCTGGGGATGTCTCTCTCCACCCTCCCTCCCCTAGCACTGGGATTATAGGTGCTCAGCACTATGCCTGGCATATTCCTTGGGTGCTGGGATCTGAACTTAGGTTCTCATGCTTGCTTGGCAAGCACTTTACCAACTGAGCCATCTCCCCAACCCCAACATAGTATACTGTTGACTCACAGAGATGAGGGATATTGTACCCTCCCTTGTTAGCAGATCTCACTAACAATGTGTAAAGAAGGGACAGAGTCCTCAGATTACAGCCAGTCTGGCTGCGAAAGACTGAATGCCAAGTGAAAAGGTAAGATACCCACTCTTTCCTGGATTCAATGACAACTTTACCTTGAATCATTTTGATATTTTAATAAAGGTGATTTTTTTCAATGGATAATGGAATATAGTTTAATTTTTGTTTGTACAAATGTTTACCCGGGCTGGAGAGATTGCTCAATGGTTAGGATGCTTGCCTGCAAAGCCTAATGACCTGGGCTCGATTCCCCAGTACCCATGTAAAGTCAGATGCATGAAGTGTTGCATGCATCTGGAGTTTGCAGCAGCTAGAGGCCCTGGTGTGCCAATTTCTCCCTCTATCTCTCCAAATAAATAAATTCAATATTTTTAAATATTTATCTGAACAAATATATTTATGAAATTATTAGCAGCTAGTCCTTATATTTTGGGTCATTACTGTACAATTGCTAAGTAAATAACAATCAAAATGAAAGGCATTACATCCTAGATCAGTGAAATTGTTGTGTATGCATATGCTCCTGGGCTGGTGGGTTGAGTCAATTATAAATATTTGTTGAGAGAATAAATGAGTGGATGAAGTAAGATCAAAGTGGGTTATACAATCTGATCTTGAGCACGTAAGCAGACTTGAGGTTCACAGAGACACCCAATAGCTCTCTGGTTCTTCGACCACCAACCATTGCAATATCTTCATCTCAGAATTGCTCTTCCAGTTATATTAATTACTGTCTCATTGCTGGGACAAAAGAGCCAACCAAAAGCAACTTAAGAAAGGCTGACAGTTTCCCGGGGAGGTGTCACCATGGTGGAGAAGGCATGGCAGAGCAGACAGCGGCATCACTTGTTTACACAAGCAGGGAGGAGGCAGAGAGATGTATGCGTACGCTCAGCTAATTCTCTCCTATTATATATCATTCAGGATCCCAATCCCTAGAATGATGCCACCCGAAGTTAGGATGGGTTGTCTTGCCTCAATCTTATGTAGGAAATAGACATGCTGAGAGATTTGTTTCCATGGTGATTCTAAAGTCTGTCAAGTTGACAACTAGACATTAACCATCACACCAGTATATCTGGGAGGCTTTCTGGAAATTCATCAAGTAAATGTTCTTATCTCCTGGACTGTATGGGCTGCCAGAAGCCTATCCACTAACTCTCCTGAGCTCATTGTCACCACCTGTCATGGTTAGGAATGCTTCCTGTGCCATTAGAGCAGGGAGCCAGCTGGTCGCCTCTATGGCTACTTTCTTTGGATGTAGATCCTTCTGTAGCCTGTGCATTCACACTTCCAGTGACCCCTTCTCGGCCAGGGCCCAAGGGACATGGTGAGCCATGTTCTTTAGCTCTTTTGGCATGCTACCTCCTGGCAAGCTGGGAGAAGCCCCTCTTTCCTTGTCAAATGACAGCTTCTTGCTGCCTGGGTCATCTAAGTGTCATGTATGGATCTCTTAAGTCCCGCCATCTGTAGTGGAAACCAGCTCTGTTCATGTCTGCTCGAATCTCTTTCCTCCCTTGACCTCAAATCTAAGGCGATGTGAGCTGGAGACCTCACTTAATGAGAATCTACCCAGAGAACACTGCATTGCTTCCTTTTTAGAAAGGTGCACCTGTTTGGAAGCCAGATCCCTGAAAGTCATTGCTTGGACTTGACGTTCTCACTCAGGGCCTCCTCAGTGCAGGGAACAGCAGTGTCTGGAGGTTATGGTGCTCAGAACCTCTCCCAGCACCTGGAAGGGGAGTTTGCAGGCCCTTCCACTGGGTGCAAGAAAGCAACACTGTGCATTGCAAATGTCAGACAGTCCTGGCTCATGTTTCTGCTCACAACCTATGCACTGTGTGTCCCTGGGAAAGTTACTTACTCTTTCTATACTCTGTGATCTTCATGTCTAACTGACAAGGTTGGTATAAAGATTAAAAATAATGCCAATAAATACCCTAGCACATGATTGATCATTTTAATAAATGACTATCTTACTGTCAGATCGTGTTCTCTCTCAGTCAGTATTTTTTTTGTTTCTACCGTGTGCCAGGAGCATCCTGAGATGCAAAGAGAAGACCCTCGGGGCTCACAGTCAGGCCAGGGGTAAATGCAAGGTGAAATTGATGAGCCACATCTGTAAAAGCACCAAAGGAAGAAAAACAACTGTCACTAAGGGAACAAGAAGATTGTAATGGAGCAGACATCTGAACTAGGGGATATTGAGGAATGACCAGGAGCTTGCAAAGCAGATATTAGGGAAGAGGTTTCAGGCAAAGAAAATGGCATTAGCAAAACGCCAAACTGGATCATGGATGATGGGGTATGTGAGTTGGGGGTGGGAAGGGAGCGAAGCTAAAACAAGATCTTGAATTAGCTTCTCAATGACCCCGCGTGCTTCTCCTATGAGTTTGGTCTTAAAGTTTTGGAAATGGGGAACTCTGGAAGGTAGGTTTGAGAATAACCACTGCCCAAAGAACAAACAGAAACACGGGGAACAGATCCCCTTGTGAGTTCCCACAAAGACACTGGCCAAAGTAATGGAAGAGGCCATTATTTGAATGGCCCAGCATGAGGCTTGTAGGCAGAACCAAGCTGGGATGGTGAGTGCCAAACACATAACAATTCTGAGCTGCTCAGAACCCAGGAAGATGAAAGTAATCAAGAAGAAACTTTCTAATCTCCTGATGGAACATTCTGGAAGGCTTTCCACTCTCTCCTGTGTTCAAAATATACAAGTGAAACTGTTATTTCTTTAATTAGCTCACAGAATGTTTGGGCAAGCTGTAGCAGTTTCTAGTTTTTCTTGAAACTGTTTGTAGGGCCACCCCGTGATGTGTAAGTGGTGGGTTTTTTGACTCTAGCAGGGACTGGGGAGGTAGTAATCTGAAAGAGAGTGGGGGGAGTTTCCAGGTACCCACACAACGAAGTCTCCCAGGCTTAATGCAGTGTCAATATCCAACCCTACTACCGCTGTGGGCTCCTGAGAGAAGGCTGGCCCTCAGCAAGCTGTTACAGGCCATGGGTGTCACTGGGTATAGAGTCATTCAAGCAACTTACTGGCTTGGGGACTTCAAGGGCCGCAGCCTCAGGAGCCATGCTACTTTCCCCGCATCTATAAAGTATCTTCATTAATCAGATCTGTCAAAGTCCTCAGAAGAGCTCCGGGTTCCCAGTAAGTGCTCACGAGTGTCAAAGTCTATAGCCACCTTCACGACTGAGTTTATGGAATTTGGATTCTTGTGTGTGGTGTGCATGCTTGTGTGTGTGTGGAGACCAGAGGTCAAGGTCAGGTGTCTTCTTTTTAGCCTTCTACCTTGTTTTTGAGACAGGGCCCATCACTGAACCCAGAGTTCACTCATTCATCTAGACTGATTAGCCAGCAGGCCCTGGGAGTTCTGTCTCTGCCTCTCAGTTCTGGGATGACAAGAGCCCACCACCATAACGGATTGTTTTATGTGAATTCTGGGGATCCAAACTCGGGTCTTCATGCTTGTGCAACAAACACTTTACCTGCTGAGCCATCTCCCCAGCCCTGGAATTTGGTTTCTAATATTTTTATTTATTTATTTGCAAGCAGAGAGGGATAGAGAAAAGAGAGACAGACAGACAGACAGAAAGAGTGCACCAGGGCCTCCAGCCACTGTAAGCAAACTCCAGATATGTGTGCCACTTTGAGCATCTGGCTTTACGAGGGTACTGGGGAACCAAACCTGGGTCCCTAGGCTTTGCAGGCAACTACCTTAACCGCTAAGCCATCTCTCCAGCCCCTGGCATTTGGTTTCTAAGAAAGTGTTTTTCTTGGCTCTGGGTCTAATCAACTATTTAGAGCTAAGTCAGGAAGTACTTAAGGAGTCAACGGAGCCCTTCTGGTCGTGGAACCAGCTAACACCTCTCCTGGGGCATCTGGCCACACAAACCCCAACAGTCAATGACTCCCAGAAGCCCAACCCCCAAGGTCACCTTCATCAGGCTCCACTCTCTTACTGGATGCTCTGTCATGGCTGTGAGTAGAGGGAAGGAACAGCTTCTCAGACTTCCTTGGGGGGGGGAGGCTGTGCCTTGCCCAGCCCCTCCCCTCCTCCTGTTCTCTTAACTCTCCCGGCAATTTTGCAAGTAAGCCTTAAGACACACACCTATGCAAGGAGCAATAATCCCAAATCCCTACTTTTCTGAAATCATGAAGAGGAAGTGAGAAGACAAAAATCAATCACTGAGTATGGAGTTGGCTCTTGCTACATTCCTTTTCTCTCTCCTCTCTTTTTAAAAATTATTTATTTGAGGGCTGGAGAGATGGCTTAGTGGTTAAGGCACTCGCCTCCAGTGCCTAAGGCCCCGGGTTCAATTCCCCAGGACCCACATAAGCCAGACCCACAAGGTGGTGGCCCTGGTGCGCGCTCTCTCTCTCTCTCTCTCTCTCTCTCTCTCTCTCTCTCTCTCTCTCTCTCTCTCTCTATCTTTCTGCTTAATAAAGAAAAAATTAAAAGAATGTTTCTCTCTCCCTCCCTCTGTGTGTCTCTGCTTGAAAATGAATAAATAAAATATTTTTTAAAAAAAATTATTTATTTGAGGGAGAGTGAGAGAGAGAAAGAGGCAGACACAGACAGAATGGGCTCACCAGGGCCTCCAGCCACTGCAAACGAACTCCAGACACATGCACCACCTTGTGTATCTGACTTTATGTGGGCACTGGGGAATTGAACACAGATCTTGAGGCTGTTCAGGAAAAGCCCCTCTTTTTCTATTTCTATCACGGCTTTACCACTGGGGCTGCAAGTTACAAACACTGAAGATGATTAATCACTATATGTCACACTGTCTTCCAACTGTCCTGTCTCTTGGGCTCTGGTGACGCCTCCCATAGCTGGTATCCTGTAGGCCTCAGATAATCCTCACTTTCCCTTCCAGTCTGCACACATCCTCCCGGAAGCCTGCATCAGGCAGAGTCCCAGAAGGAGGAAAGGCGGCCATGGAAGGATCTAGCTGCCTGGCATGCTGGTCCATGGGCCCAGCCTCCCCAGAGGCCAATTTCCTTTCCTTGAAGTCCATCAAGCTGCCCATCTCCCAGTCATACGCAGCAGGTCACATTTTGTTCCCCTCAAATCGTACAGAAACACTGAATGTTTATTTCACTCATAAATTCCCATGAATGCACAATAGTTTCCTAAGTGCCGAGCACAGGGATAAATATAGGTCTGTGTCATAGATGAGAATATTCACTTCAAATCCCCAATGTCACGTGACTAGGCAGGCCACGGCTCTTTCGGTGGTGATAACAGGACAGGAGGACTCTGAAGGCATGCAGGGTTGGCAGTGGGGTCGTGGGCAGGCCTGCGCTGGAACCCACACCAGTGACCTCCAGCCCATCACATCCCTCTCTGACCTTCCTAACCACAATGGAGCTAAGAATCTCCACTTTCCAGGCTGATTTTTTAAAAGATAAACACAAACAAAGCGATGAGCAGGGGGAGGGACGCACTGTTTGGTTTAGCCCCGTTCTCTCTCTTACAGCCTGGAGGGCTGGCAGGGACTCCCTCGGGAGGGAGAGGAGTTTGCTCTCAGATGACAGGATAAAGACACTCTCAGGGGACTTGCAAGAAGATGATGATTCTAGTTCAAGTCTAAGGCCATGGGAGAGAAGGGGAGAGCTTCAGCTGGGCATGCAGCTCCTCCTGGCCAGCCATGCCCCCAACCATGTCCTCCAACCATGCCCTCCAACCATGCCCCCAACCATGCCCCCAACTGCATTAGTCGCTTTTCTCATTGCTGTGACAATGAAAAGGGGAAGGAAGGAAGGAAAGGAGAGGGGAAAAAAGGAAGGGAGGAAGGAAGGAAGGAAAGAGAGGAAGGAAGGAAAATGAGGAAGGAAGGAAGGAAGGAAGGAAGGAAGCAGCTGCTCTCATTGCCAGAGAAACTTCTCTCTGGAAGATGCTACAGACACCGAGCTGAAAATGCGAAGCTGTCAAGAGTTCAGCACTAACAGAGCTTCTGTCTCAAACCCTCCAAGGCTCAGGAAGCCTAGTGGAAGAGGGGCCAGGCAGATGCAAGAGACTCTCCTCCCAACATGGACGATCCGACAGGTGCATTCGTGACGTCACTGTGGTTCCCTGTACCCCCATAAAACCTGTCCTGTTCTGAGCCCATCAGAGAGACACCAAACCAGAGGAAGGACTCCATGGAAAGAAGAGGGGGCAGTGGAATGGGAGTGGGGGAGGGGACAAGAGAGAGTAATGGGAGACGAATAGGCTCAGATTACAGTCTGTTCATGTATTAGAGTTCTCAATAAAAGCGTATGCAAAAAGATCTAAAATGGAATATCTTCAAAGAACTTATCAATCTGCTGGGAACCTGTTCTGTGGCTCTCCACAATGAGTCCTGAGAGATGTAGCGAGCATCCCTGCCCTGCCCAATCCTTACTGGTTTCCATGTGTTTTACACGTATGTTGATTTCATCTACATCTTTTCCTGATTGGCTGTTTGGGTCATAAAGTTTTTTTTTCCCCTAATGTAGTGTACTCACTTCCCAGTGAGTCTCCAGAGAGGTGTAGACAGCTTCCCTCTGTGGGCCAGTGCAGATAAGAGCTTGGATAGCCCAGAGAGGTAATGGAGAGAGGGGTTGGACTTCACCTTATGCAATGAAGCAAATTATAAAATGCTGGGTTACCCCAGGAGAGTAGAGAGCAAGAACTACCACACCTGAGTGAACAGTCATTCGTTTCCTGGGCTGAAACTCCACTGCACACAACAGGAAGTTTTTCAGGTTAGAAAAATAGGGCTGAAGAGATGGCTTAGCAGTTAAGGCATTTGCCTGCAATGCAGAAGGACACAAGTTCGATTCCCCAGTGCCCATATAGAGCCAGATGCACAAGAGGGTGCATGCACCTGGAATTCATTTGCAGTGGCTGGAAGCCCTGGTGCTCCTATGCTCTCTCTGTCTCCCCTCTCTCTAATAAATAAAAAAATCTTTTTTAAAAAAAAAGAAAAATGAAAAATAGTAAACCGTAACCCCATGTCTTGGGTTTATGCCTGTGAGATGCCAGAATGTCGCCCTTGGCACTTCCTTAGGTGACTGGGCATCTGACATGACCTGTCCATGCCTTAGTTTCTGGATAGTTTCTGGATCTGTAAAGTGGGCTTAGTCATTGCTCCCTCGTGGGAATGTCAGAGACTTCACTGAGATGCTGAGTGTAAAGGGTTTAGTCGAGAAGACCGTAGGAGCCTTGTGTTTGTTTCTTTCTCCTCGTTATTTGGATAAACTGTCCTTGGCTCTGAACTTCTACCTTTCTGAGGAGATGTTCTGGGCAAGCTGTCCAGTTTTGAATTTAACCACTTTCTTTATCTCACTCAATATTACTTTACTGGGTTTTTTTTTTTTTGCTTGTGCTTAGATTCTTCATCTATAAATGGGAAGAATGGCAATTCTGTGAGAATGAGATGAGATCGTGTGCACAGTAAACCACTTAATGCTGTTAGCAGCTGTTCCTGCAGCCCTGAGACAGTGCTGGGTGCTGCTGACACCTCTCTCTGTGCCTAGAGCATTCTCTCGCCTTCTAGAACTCTCAGGCTGTTTGGGGAATGCTACTTACTGATCTCCTCTTCCAAGGGGCCAGACCAGTGTGATGGGCTCTGAACCCACGCTGACTGAGGGGGAAGCCAGGATGAGTTTTTACTACATTGACACAAAGCACAGAGAAAGCCTCTGGTGTGACGCAGTGGCATTTCCAGGGTCTCCAGTGCTGAGCTCAAAGAGTGGGAGGCCAGTGACTTCAAGACCAGGGGCCCACAAGTAGATCCCTCCCGGAGGTCTGTGTTAGTCGCTTTTCTCATTGCTGCGACAACATGCTTGACAGGATGCATTTGGGGTTAAAGTTTAAGAGGTCCATCATGGGCTCTGCAAAGCCTAACGAGCCAGGTTTGATTCCCCAATACCCATGTAAAGCCAGATAAAATGGCACCTGCATCTGGAGTTGGTTTGCAATGGCTAGAGGCCCTGGCACGCCCATTCTCATCCTCTCTCTCTTTCTCTCTCTCCTCTCTGCCTCTATCTGCTTGCAAATAAAGAAATAAAAAAGAATATCATGGTGGGAAGGCATGTTGCAGGATGGTGAGGTGGTTGGTCATCTGACGTAGCAGTCAGGAAGCAGAGATGAATGCTGGTACTCTGAGTACCCTGAACCCAGACCTGGAGTTCTCGTGGAAAGCCCAGAAGCAACCTCAGCAGTGTTCATTCTAGGTTACAAACCAGAAGCATGGTCTTCTGGGCCAGGCTGCCAGAGTTCATATCCCATACCTTCTGTCTGTGAGCTGTGGGGCCCTCAAGGGGGGTAGTTAACTCCTCCATGCCTCAGTTTTCTCGACTGTGAAATGGAGAGTTAATTCTAATTTATAGAGTGGATTAGAAGTTAAATGTGGGCTGGAAAGAGGGCTTATTGGTTAAGGTGTTTGCCTTCAAAGTCTTACAACTGGGGTTCGATTCCCCAGTACCCACATAAAGCCAGATTCACAAAGTGGCACAGACAGACAGAAAGAATGGGTGCATCAGGCTCCCAGCCACTGCAAATGAGCTCCAGATGTATGTACCACTTTGTGCATCTGGCTTTATGTGGGCACTGGAGAATCGAACTCAAGTCCTTAGGCTTTGCAGGCAAGTGCCTTAACTGCTGAGCCATCTCTCCAGTCCCAAATTCTATTTTTTAAAATGTTTTTGTTTATTTATTTGAGAGAGAGCAAGAGAGAGAGGAGAGAGAGAGAGAGAGAGAGAGAGAGAGAGAGAGAGAGAGAGAGAGAACAAAACCAATCTAGTCCTCCAGCTTTTGTGTTTTGTGAGAAAGCCTCAGCTAACACTCAGGCCCGTGATGGGAAACCGGGGATGAGGCCAGAGCCTCCCCAGCTAGACCCCAGGGAGCTGTAAACTCAGAAGGATGCACCGTTCCTTGCCTGCTTTGCAGAGTGGGAATTCACATGGATTGGGGACTTCCGGCTGAACCCTGGCCAACCCCACTTCCCAGACTGCTTGGCTTCCATGGCTCCATCCCCTGGAGACTGCAGCTTCCCTGAGCTTCCCTTGAGGCCTTGGCTGCCTGAGGAGCCCACTGAAGCTGAGGATCCTACAGGAGGCACAGCAGTTTGGCTTCTGGAGAACTCGGGAGACCCAGAGCCTGGCAGTAAGGCCAGAAGGTTAAAAGAAAAAAAAAACATTAAATCTCATGTGGTTCCTCTGTGTAGGGTCTCAAGTGCTTCAGCTCTGAAGTCCCTCCATCCCAGGCTTGTCTCCTATAACACACGAGGAACCACAGGCAGAAAACTAACAGGCTCAGCTTCCAGAATTCTCTACCAGGATGTGGGGAGCTGGGATACAAGGACAACTTAGAGTGACTGCACAGGCCATACGTGTGTGTGTGTGTGTGTGTGTGTGTGTGTGTGTGTGTGTGTGTGTACTTGTGTGCATGAGTGTGTGTTTCTGTACATATGTGCATGTGTGTGGAGGTCAGAGGATAATTCCTCAGATACCATCCATCTATTTTTGAGACAAGGTCTCTCACTGGCCTGGGACACAGCAAGCAGGCTGGGCTGGCCGGAGGACCTTGGGATCCATCTGTCTCCACTTGCTCAGCACTAGGTTTACGGTGCTCACCATCATGCCTGATGCTTTTCTTTTACTGTGGGTTCTGGGGGGTTGACTGCAGGTCCCCATGGTCTCATGCTTGCAAGGCAAGTATTTTATGAATGAGTTATCGCCCCTACCCCAGAAGCTGTACTCATAAACCTTGTGCTCTATCTTTCCTGATAGGCCCCAGGCTTCCTGGGTTCCCATTGGCCTGAATTCCTCATGTATCCTTTTCCTCTGAGTTCTAGCAATGCCCACACCATCCGAGCTTGCAAAAAAAAAAAAAAAAAAAAAAAAAAATTCCAGCTAGTCTCGGATTTCTGTGATCACAGAGGTAGAATTACAGCATTTGAAGGACCTTCAGAGACCATCAGAGCCCACCCCACCCCATCGGTCTATAGAAGTTAGTTCTGGCTCAAGGTCACAGGAAGACTAAGCTCGGGGGAACCAGCCTATAGAGCTCCATTGGCCAGCAAGGTCTCTGACCCTGACTTTGCTGGCAGCTCATGGACCCTCCCTCTGCTGGGCCACTGGAAACTCACCTTCACCTTGGCCCTGTCTAGATCCCAATGTACCTACCAGCACAGGAAAGCCATGCAGGTTAGAAAGGCTGTGGGTTTTGTTGTCTTTCTTTGTACTTTCGCGGTGCATGCTTTAAAAGCACTTTGAATTAGAGGTTTGGATGTGGGAAGAAAGGAATTTAATATGAAAGTCTATCAGCACCCATGATAGGGCTGTACCTTCGCTGATCTTTGATTATTACTGATTTAGCAATGCTTTTATTCTTAGGGCAGCTGCTCGGGGGGACTTGCCCAGGCTTTGTGAGCTAGGTTTAGCACTCTGATTTCAGGGTACACTATTGTTGGTGAACCAGGGGTCAGGGATGGTCTTTGTGAGAGGAATTCAGAGCTAGGGAATGAGAGAGTCCAGGACAGTCATGGCCTGGAGATGAATCCAGTAGCCAGTCTTTCTCCATGTTCCCATTCCCTTCTTATTCCCCAAGCTTCCAGGACTTGGCAGCCTTGAGGGTTGTTAATGAGCAGAACCTACTGTGGCCCACAATGTCCCTGGGGCCCGGGGGGGGGGGGAGTCCATGAAACCTCAAGCTGTGGTTTACAGATACCAGATCAAGCTCTCTATTATTTATACATTCAAAGGAAGGACATCCCCCTACCCCCAAGACTGCCAAGTTTGCAACCTCCAACCCATGAACTTGGGATATGGAGATGCAAGGAGCTATTTCGTTTTAAATATTTGCTATCTTAGTTCCCACAGTCGTGGTGTGTAGGAAAACAAATGTCATCATAGCATGCAAGTATTCACTGGGAATCTACCCATCTGGAAAAATGATGCACATTGTACATTCTTCCCCTGCTTAGCAAGTCGATTCCATCTGGCTCTGGCCAGTGTGAAGCACTGTCAGATTCAAGAGGAGGAGGTTCAGTGCCAACTGCAAGTTCACGGCAAAGAAAATCATGTTGGCGAACTTCATGTGCAAGGTCATTAATCAAGGAGGGTCTGGTGGGGTCAAGTTAGTCACTGAATGAAGAAAAATGTTAAGGATGATTGATGGATAGCAAGAGAGAGTTTGCAAAAGGGAAGAATTGAAATATTGAAAGAGGGCTGGAGAGATGGCTCAGTGGTTAAGGCACTTGCCTGCAAAGCCTAATGACCCAAGTTTGATTCCCTAGTAGCCATATAAAGCCAAATGCACAAAATGGTGCATGCATCTGGAATGCATTTGCAGCAGCTGGAGGCCTTGGTGTGCCCATTCTCTCTGCTTGTCTCTCTTCTCTCTATCTCTCTATGTTTGCAGATAAATAAATTAATATTGAAAGATTTAAAGAGATTCTTGGAAGATACTGCTTACATTTTAAACAGAAAATGTGAAGAATGTGTTACCAGCTGAATACATCATTTTGCTGATATAAAAAAAACATGTTAACACCAAAATCAACTGATTAATTCTTCGGTCAATCTGAAAATTAAAATATAGACTACAGTTTATAAAAGATAAAACTATCTTTTCATAATTCCATTTGTACGATAATATCTCAATGATACAATGAAACCCTTGTTTCTTTTTTTTTTTTGTGGTTATTATTTCAAGACAGGGTCTCCCTGTGTAGCCCAGGCTGACCCAGAACTCATGGTGATCCACTTGCCTCAGGATTTGCTATTTCATAATCAAATGTCACTGAAAATTTTTCCTTTATTTACTGTGAAGTTTCAATTTCGTTTTAAGCAGATACACTCAAAGCAGTCTTTGGCTGTGTCCACTGTTTTGTCCTGACTAGCTTTCCGTACGGACAGCCTTTTCCTTTGTTTGGTTTTTCTTTATAATATTTTATTTATTTGTTTGCAAGCAGAAAGCAGAAAGAAAAAGCAGGGCATGGTGGTGCATGCCTTTAATCCCAGCACATGGGAGGCAAAGGTAGGAGGATCACCATGAGTTCAAGGCCACCTTGAGACTACATAGTGAATTCCAGGTCAACCTGGGCTAGAATGAGACCCTACCTCAAAAAAACCAAAAAGAAAAGAAAAGAAAGCAGAGAGAGAGAGAGAGAGAGAGAGAGAGAGAGAATGAGAATGGGTGCACCAGGGCCTCTAGCCACTGCAAACAAACTCCAGATGCATGAGCCACTTTGTGCATCTGGCTTTACGTGGGTACTAGGAATCGAACCCAGGTCATTAGGCTTTGCAGGCAAGTGCCTTAACTGCTGAGCCATTTCTCCAGCCCCTGGCAGCCCTTTCCATATCTTTCATCAGGGTAGGAAAGAGCATACAAGGCCAGTGTAGTTTGATTTCTCATAGCCTCTGTCACACAGGCTAGATGGTGCCACACCCAGGTTTCATAGGACGTTGGCCACCTTAAATGAATTCCAAGTGTCTTCTTACCTAGAGAAGCCGTACACGTTCCCCAGGTGCCCTCTGCAGCCTGCATAGACAGGACACTCTCTGGGAAGTTTGGGAGCTATGGCCTCAGCCTGTGATTCCTGGCTAGGCCTGCTGCCAAGCTAGCCATGAGCAGGAAGGAGCACTTACTTGGCTGGCAGGGCTCTGGGCTGCCTGGAGCTCTCCAGGGGGCTCCTCGTCTTCAGGGATGTTGGGCATGGCAATCTCCTGGCTGGAGTGACTGTCGGTGCCTGGAACTGCGCTGTGTCAGCCCCAAAGATGCTCCAAGAAGTTTGGGCTCTGTGGCCTGGAGAGATGCCAAAGGACAAGTTAAATCCCTTCCCATTCCTGTCCTAAGCTGAAGTCCACTCCAGGAGCTAAGAGCCACTGAGAGACTGCTCGAGCAGGCATTGGGAGCAGGAATCTGGAATTGCATTGCCTTGGATATCATCCTCAGCATGTTATTCGCCTTTTTTGGGACAGGGTCTCTCATTAACCTTTAGCTCACCAAGGAGGCTAGACTTGCTTTCCAGTAAGCCCCAGTCACCTGTGCCCCTGTGAGCCACCTGTATCCACCTCTGCAGGGCTGGGATTGCAGGCACACACCACACTTTGCATTTTACATCGGTTCTGGGTGTCAAATTTGGGTCCTCGTGCTTTATTAGCTGACCCATCTCCCTTATCCTGCACCTATCATTCTGATCAGAGGCCAAGGCTCTTTCTACTATACCACACAGCTTTTCCTGGCTGTGCATCCTGATCTCTCCCCCACAGGGAGGACAAAGGACACTGTCACTAACTACTGTGTCCCCAGGTTCTAGGCAATTGACTTTTGGAGGCTTCAGGAGCTTCTGCTACCTCCCACGACATCAGATATCCTTCCTGTCCTCCAGAAAGGACACCAAAAAGCCCCCAAACCAGAGTGCTACAAGCCAGGCTAGTACCCATCAGACACAGCAGTCATCTGGAAGACTTATCAAAAAATGGTGTTGGTTTGTTTTAAGAATTAGAGACCTTTAACTCAGGAACTCAAAGTGACCACCATCTTGGTTTTAATCAATGGTCTTGAATGGACAGCCCCACTCAGCTCTGAAATAGTTGAGGCACACCCCCTGCCTTGGTCATCTTGGGAAATTTCATCTCAACTAGGCATGTCATTCATGGAATGAAACTTTTTTATTTATTAATTCACCCATTCATTCATTCACTCATTCATTTATTTTTATTTATTTGCTTTGTTTTTGAGGCAGGGTTTCAAATATAGCCAAGGCTGGCTTTGAACTCACTATGTAGCCAAGTATGACCTTGAACTACTGGTTCTCCTGCCTCAACCTCTCAAAGCATTAGAATTACAGATCTGAGCCACATGCCTGGCAATATTTTTTTTTGCGAGAGGGGTTTCCTGTAGCCTAGGCTAGCCTTGAATACACTATGTAGCTGAGGCTGGCCTTGAATTTCTAATCTTACTTCAACCTGTCATAGTCAGCCACACACTGCTGGGATGAATCTCCAAACCAGGCACAATTTGGGGGAGGAAAGTATTTATTGAAGTAACAGACCCAGGGGAAGTTAAGGAAGCAAGCAAAGACAGAGACAGCACTTCCAGAAGCAAGCAAGCAAGCACACTGTGACACTGTAATTCACAAAATGCAGAACTGCCAGACCTGGGGTTCCGGCTACTGTCTTGCATATGTATCCCTAGAATTTTGCATCCAATTTAAAAAGGGTGTCATGACCCTAGGAGGCCAGGCCCAAAGTGACACTTCCTCCAGCCAGAAGCCTGGAGACAATTAACAATTTAATAAACACAATTATAAAAAATTCTATTGGGGGACATTTATTCAAAACTACCACAAACCTGTGCTAGGTGCTGGGACACAAAGATGTTCAGGACATGGTCTTGACCCTCAAGAAGTAGAGTCCAGTGTTGGGTGTCAGCTAAAAACTGTGGTTGGGATAAATACTTTAAACATGAGAAGTTATAAAACCTTAGGAAACTGTGGACATTGGAACCATGGGACACGGTTCTACTTAGAAAGGATATTTGAGCTGAACCGTAACACAGAAATGGAAGTGACACTTATCCAGTCAGAATAGCCCAGGGGCTGAGCAGGGGGAGGAGACAGCAAGAGAGGCTGTGCTGGGTGCTGGACAGATTTAACTCTTGGGAGTGAGACTGTGGGCCAGGACCACTGTGTCACCCACCAGAGATTATTGGGTGAATAGTCATGTTCACTGACAGGTGAGCTCTGGGGTTAATTTCATCCTTTAGGCTAAGACTTCAGCAGTGACGGCATCAGTAATGCCGGATCTTCGTTCATGGTACTACATGGTACTGGGTTGTGGGGGAGGGGTATCTATAATCTCATATTCTGGCAGACAAGTTGGCCACACTTCTTAGGTGGTTTCTAAAATAAGTACTGTATTGTGTAAATCCAGCCTACCATGATAAGGCTATGTCTTCCAAAACATGGGAGATCATTCCACTGTTTCTTTATGTCTTAGTCTGGACAAATCATATTGCAGAGCTGGGGAGATGGCTCAGCAGTTATAGGAAC
>PVHP010018306.1:0-33374 GCA_004024765.1 Zapus hudsonius | reverse complement strand
ATTTTAAAATATGAGCTTTTAATTTCTGGAAAAGGATCAGTGCAGGACAGGTAGCAGGAACCAAATGAGAAATTGAGTCCTTGGATTTGAGACTTAGTCAACAGGGGTAGGATGAGGTGGGCAAGAGGGGTTGTTGAATCAGATCTAACTTGTGGCAATGGAGACCTAGAGATTTAGGCAGAAACCTGAGTGCCCAGACTAAACACAAGGTCTGGCACTGGCAGGGAGATGACTGGAATTGTCCTGCCTGTTGGAGAAGAAGATTTTAGATGACTACACACTGTGCAGTGCTGAGCCTTAGTGTAAAGTGATCAAGTCTGCAAACTCCAAAGCTGGGGAAAGCAGAGAAATGAAACACAGACTTGTGTGTGGTATATAATGTAGTCTATAAACAAAACACTTTTAAATGTAATATTGTAAAATGTTGTAATATATAACAACAATATCAATACATGCATGCATGCTTATGTGCACAGGTGTGCGCGTGTGCATGCCCCCACTTCAAGGGAAAGAAAAATGATCAGGATGAGAATCACCAGCAGCACCATATCTTTACCCCTTTTCACCCCTCTGATTTGCCTACTCATACTGTCTTGTGGAAGGGCCGTGCTTATGTGAGACTTGGCTCTGTCTCCCATTTTTCACTATGCTCTATATTTAACATAGTGACCATGAATATTAATCAGGTGGTTTCGCTTAATTAGTTTTCTTGGCAGAGTGTTCACTTTCTTTTGGTTTTGATGGGTCAATAAAGTAGAGAATTATCCCAGTCACAGCATAAATGACTCTGCCAAAAGAAATCAATCCAGAAAACCTTGTTGTTATAAAATGGCAGGCCTCTTTTTGGAAAGTGTAGCACGTATTAGAAGAGCACAGAATGAATGATCAACTTCCAAGGTCAATGGTGAAAAGTCAAAAAAAGAAAGGTGAAAGGACAAATATTGCAAAAAAAAAAATGCGAAGAAAGCTTATTTTCCAAGAAGATTTGAGTAGTTTCCATGCCATGATGGCATATAAAAATTGATCACAACTTTGCTTTTAATTTTTAAGATCATTCTCTCTCCCCCTTTCTTCTTGTTCTGCTTTTTTTTTCCTCCTTATTTTATGCATAAAAATGCAACCAGCCTGAACTAAAGCAAATTGGTTTAATTCCCTGGAGGGAGCAGGAACAAATTCCCAGCTACTTTCCACCACAGGCATTTGTATGTGGAACTGCAGATGGAATGTGAAGTAGCCAGCTACATAAACCAGTGATCAAGTGAAACATTACCCACCTCCAAACGCCTGAAACCAGCATTAGCATCACTAATTAAAACCCTGAACAAGGGAGAGTGGGAAATGGCCAAGCAAGGAAGAAAGGAGGGAGGTAGGAAAGAAAAGAAGGGAGAAAGAGGGAAGAAAAAAGGAAAGGTGAGCAGAGGAGAGGAAGGAGGTAGGGAGGGTGAAAAGATAATAATGCTTGTCTTGTGTGTAATGGAAGGAAGAAGGGAGATGAATACAATCAAGAAGAAATTAATTCCCTTTTTCCCTTTTCGGGGAAATCTGTTTCAGGAGTACCAGCAGGAGGTCTCTTGGATGGAATTGAAGACAAGAGGAAATATATTCAATAATTAAAATGTCGGTAGTTTGCCTAAACTGGGCAACCATTAGATACTTACAAGTGTTTATTCGTGAAGTAACAGGTAAACAAAATATGGTAAACTGTAAACACTAGGATTTTTTTCTCTCTCTGTTTTATGGCTGAGACCTCTGTGTAAACGCTAGTCCTTCTTGAACTACAAAGGGGCAGTGTGTTCATTAATTCGTTCACTTATTCATCCTACACTTGTTCCACAAATGCAAAACATTCTGTGCAGCACCTCATGTTGGGGAAACAGAGATGCCTAAGACATGCTGATGGACCTCAAAGAGCCCCCAAAGCAAACTGGAGCTCTCCTGAACTCTACATTCTATAATGGACGGGCCACTGAACAGGACCTCTATCCCCATCTCTCTCCATGTGTGCATGCACATACACAATTCTAAATTTCCTTTGAATATTATTTAATAGCCCTGTGGGCTATGATTTTGATTAGAACCTGGAATGCAGGGAATCAGCTGCCTCTGCCACACAGCACCTCCACACAGCCTGGGAGCCCCTCCAGCCTAGGCATGTGATGAGTACCACACACCTGTTCCCCTTAACTCTTTTCCCTCCACTCCATGCTAAGCCAGAGCATGAACGAGAAGTACTGGCTGCCATTCAGACGAGCTCATGCCACATCCATCTCTGCTCCTCAGCCCTGACGTGATCTCCCAGACCTGCCCCATCAGCTCTACCTGCTGCCACATAGCCAACTTTGGGTTATTATCCTTCCTTCTAAATACAAAGTTCATTCTTTGGTGTTTGACTTTCTTTTACAACTACGTTCTTCTCCCATTTTTTCACTTATTGATTTTTCTGAGCTAGCCGTGTTAGTGTATATGTGCAATCCTAGCATTCAGCAGGCTGAGGCAAGAAGACAGCAAGTTCTAGGTTAGCTTGGGATAAATAGTGAGATCTTGTCTCCAAAATAAGTAATTTAATGTTAAATCTTTTATACATTTATTTTTCATTTACAATCAGGATTATAATTACTATTAAAAATTGGCCAAGCATAAACAAATTACATTATGACTATTCCCACCGCCATAGACTATTATAACATGAATAACTTCAACTAGATTTTAAAAACATAAAACAAAAAATAGTAAAGTAGATGTATGAGTAAACTAACATAATAGATACTAGAGTAACTTATTAAGGCTACAGAAACAACCTGTGTCATCTCTATCATCCACTCATCTCATCAAGAATCTTATTCAGAGTTTTTTAGCATAGTCAGTTGCTAATAAAATACCCATGGCTGGAGAGCTTATTAAGTAAAGAGGTTTATTTGTCTCACAATTCTGTTAGCTGGTGGGTGCAAATGGCATAATAGCAGCAATCTATAGAGGAATCCACAGCTGCCTCAGCACAAGCTAAAGAATCAAACAGAACCAAGTGCAGGCAGGAGAGGCCAAGCACGTGGGCTGGCCTCTCATCAAACAACCTGCTCTCATGTAATCTAGTATCCCAAAACAGAAGTGCACAGACCACAGCAGTAATCCATCCATGAGGGCAGCACCCCGCAGGTAGTTATCTTCCCCGGGGGCCCTTCCACCACACAACACTTTGACACCAAGAAACAAGTTTCCAGCAATGTCTTATGGCCCTGAGCAAGCTACTATACCTCCCTGAACCTGTTGCTCATCTCCTCCATTAAAACATGTCTCCTGGTGGCCCACCCGGCAGAGGCTGCGCCAGTGACTACCTGCACAGGAGTGGTGGTCTTGGTAGAAGCCATCTCCACAGGTGGGCACGCAGTGGCCTTGCTGCATCAGGAGGGGAGGCTGGCAGGAGGAGCACTCCAGTCCACTCGTGCAAGTGGAGCACTGAGGCTGACAAGCTGGCTCCAGACAGGGTCAGAGAAAGACAATGGGATGTCAGATTAGTTTGCATAGACCACCCCAGGGTTGACTCTCACACACCCCAATCCGAAGGCTCTGGGGCACAGGGAATGAGAAAAGCGGAGAATCACTTTAGCAGTCTTCATGTATAAAGCAAGTAGCTCATGCTAGACACTGTTCATGTGCTTTATATACATAAATGCTTTAATCTTCATTACAACCCTGTGGGGTACATACTATACACCCTAATTTTACAGGTGAGGAACTGGCTCAGAGAAGCTAAGTAACTTGCTTAGGGTACAAAGACATTGGTATCTGAAGCCAGGCTTTGGCTCAGGAGTCTGTGGCCTTTTCTACTTATCTAAGAGTCCCTAATATCTTCACCACTCAACTTTTTGATTTAAAAAAAGTCCCTAAATAACTTTCAAAAATGCTAAGGAGTATAAATTAAGAGAGAAAGTAAGGGAAAGTCAATAATTGCAGAAAATAATAAAAGTAGCTAATACGTACTGAGACGTGTCTACATTCTAGACACTATTGTAGACATTTAGAAGGTGTGGATACACTCAGTCCTCAATACAGCCCCCTGAGGAAGGCACTAGGGTTATAGGTAAGTATATTGCGGGGTCAGAGGTTATGCATAGCCAAGGACCAAGCCTATAAACTTTCAAGTGCATAAATGAGTTTACAAATTACAGATAAGGGTGAAAGTAAGTAATATTTAATTTCTTCAAAGGTACAAAAATTCCTAAGTGCATGTGAATTTGTTCTGGATCTTAAGAGATAATCTCCATTGACAATTATCTGTGTGATATGGAGCAAGTCGGCAAGCTTCCTCTACCTCAAAGTTTCCTCGTGCACAAAACTGGAAAGTTCTAAGAAATGATCTTGAAGATCTAGGCCAATTCTAAGTCTGAATCCATCCAAGATTAGATGAGTGCTCTAATGAATGACACCAAGCAGCCTCCAATGCCTTCAAAATGAAGCAAGCCCAGTTTTAACTCTGCATCTTCTGCCTCCCAGGAAACACTGAAGCAACTCTAAGCTATCAGAAGGAAAAGTTCTACAGGTAACGAGGCCAGGTGACCAACAGATGATATTACGACTTCTAGTGGTCTTTAGGCTGCATTTCTCGCATCATGACCCCCCCTTGACAATACTGAGCCTCGGCTTGAGAGGAACAACAGCCGATCAGTGTCTTTTGGCTCCTGTATAACCTCACTCCCAGTTGCCATACCTAAGCAGAGACTGCCGGCTTGGTAGAACCCAAGTCCACAGCTGTGCACACAGCGTCCATTCTGTAGTAACTTGGTGGGATCCTGGCAGAGGTCACAGTGGTCTGGCGAGCGAGAGCAGGTCAGGCAGTCTGGGTGACAATGAACTAAAAATAAGGACAAAGAAGAAAGAACTCAGTAAAGGCCATGTGATCATTTCCAAGTGTTCTAAGAAAGAACCCACAGGATATATACATTATATAAAACACAAAGGACAGAAAAGTATAGAACTCAGGGAGAAAAAGACCCCTAAATAGCAGATACATCTTAATGCATGATTCTGTAATATCATCATTATCTTCTATAGCCTCAAATCAAAGATGGAGTAAGAATGGGCTCCTTCCTGCTTCTTCTACCTTCTACACTTATGTCACAATATGTGATTTAAACAGAATCAGTAATTTATGTATTAGATGTTTGTTGTTAACCTTTGGATGCATAGAAAGTTCAGACATAAAGCTGCCAATGTTTCAAGATACTTATTATCCTTAATAAATTTAGCCAGTTTTCTTCTTTTTCTTCAAAATCTTAACTCTTATTCCCAGTTGGGATTATCAATAGCCCTAGTGGCAACAGTAAAAGGCAATCTACAGATTTTGAAGTTTTCAAAGATCAGGTTTTTAATGTTAACTCCATAATACACTAAATATTTGTTGTGCAAAGTCCCGAGAGCCACTTCGACAAAGGTACCATAATTAAACCACAGTTGCTGTTTTTCCCTCAATAAAGTGAAACTCACTGATTAGTGAAAATAAAGTGATGGCAGCAAGGACAGCTGCCAGTGTGAGAAAATGTGGCCTGTGGATAAAAACACTTAATTATGAAATATTAAAGGAAGAAAATGCCACTTCTCAGAGACAGACTAAGCTTATAGGAAAATCACTGCTCAGCCAGAGCAACACCAGTGCCTGCCAATAATTACTAACTGGAACTAATTCAACCCCAGGTGACCTGAACACAGAAAGGCAAAACACGTAGATAACATTTTCTTTCAAAAGATATTAATGAGTTTTTAAATTTTAAAACTCCTTTTGAAAATGCTGAAAGGAACCATGTGTCTAATAACTCACCTTATAAAAATAATGTCCATAACAAATTTGGTACAATCATTAATTCATTTTCAACAAGAGAAGGCAGATTTGTCTTGAATATTTTGGGGGAATTATGTTTGATTTCACAATAATGTTGGGAGATAGGTAAGACATATTTCATAAACAAGAAGCTTAAGATACAGAGAAGGTCAGTGACTTGCCCAAGTTTACAGTTGTAACCACCTGAATTTGACATCTCCATAGAAAAAGATTAATTCAATTTTTTCAGGGAGTAGAGAATCAAGAGGAAAAAAAGCTCCAGAAAAGTAGCAATGAAAGAAAAAGAAAGATCCCTCTGAATTGTCTTGACAGTAAAGCCACCTCAGTAGAAACAAATGGGACAATGGACCCACCTGATGTGCAGTCTGGGCAGCATCGGTCCTTCACCACCAGGGCTAGGGTGGCGACTGGACATGGCGGGCAGGAGGGTTCGTAGCAAGTGACCTGAGCCCCCTGGCATTCACACACCTTGCAGGGACCATCTTCCCACTTCTCCCCCTCCTGCAGGAAACAGTGGACAATGTCACAGGCATCCGAGTGCAGTGTCCCAGAAGGAGTCTGCTGAGGAAGCACTGGCAGTTTCACAAGAACAAAGTGAATGCACCCATGAATTCCTCGCCACCCCAACTCCAAAATGGGAAACGCTCTAAATTTACATGGACAGAATCTAATTGATTTCTTTCAATATGAAACACCAATAGAATGATGTTAGTCACACACAGAGATAAACCATGAAGTACCCTAGAGCAACCAGAATACATAAGAAGCATTTGAAATGGGTTTCTCAATCTATCCGTCCCCACACCCTACAAAACCAAAACCACTAGGGGGGATTACTATGTACCTAGTGATTAGCTGGTCCATTAAACTCAACCTCTGTAATAACAGTGGGAAACTTGTTTAAAATCCTGAATTTCCTTATGGTTACTACAGTCACAGTAACAAGAAAGTCGTTGTATTCTAAAATTAAAGCTTGCTCAGGCCCATTTTTGTGGGCTACAGATGTGCTATGAGCTTTCTCTCCCACTAAAATATTCCTTCTGGCCAAGAAAATTATGGTAATAAGCATGAATAGTTTGACAGAGAATCCAAAGTGTTTCTACGAGCAATTTCCTTTTCCAATGCCACTGACTGTGGAGACTAAAAGGAGAGAAAGGTCCAAACCAGAAAGTACTGGGGTGGGGGGTTGTCAAGGAAGGAAAATATAAGAACAGATTTCAAAATAAAAGCTTGGTAAAATGATTACTAAGCTAATTAATAATGTAAAGCATCCCAAGCCATCAACATGACAATTTTTTGAAGTGAATGGGAACTGTGAGAAATTTGAGGGAAATGCAGAAGTGATTTTCTTCCACAAAGTAGCCTGAGCCCCTTATTCGCAAACATCCACAATCATGAGCTGATTTTTGTGAATGAACTTGCTTCCACTTCCCTTTTAAAAGAAGCCACGTGCACTGATAGCTCAGAAGTGCTTACTTCACAATCCTCAGAAGCGCTTTCTTTGACACTTTTACTACACATGGAATTCTACCAGTGCTCAGACTGAGTATTCTAGGCTGGGGGAAATTGTTACAAAAGATGGAAAGGTATTTTAGGAGTTCATAGTTAGATAAATATAACTATCAGTTATAGTAAAATAAGCAAAGGACAGGAGCCAAAGTTCAACGGATCAACATCTCCGCTGTTAGTATTAGTTCTTGACCACGGCACTAACAACTGTAGCTGTTAAAAATGAGAAGGTACTAAGTTTCCCCATGGGAGTTAATGTTGATCATCAATTAAAACACTTTTGTAATGATCTATGTGCAAGTTAAAAATCCATACTTACTGGAATATGTTTAATTTTACTTGTATTTGAAGACACCTAGGAAGAAAGAGAAATATATTTATGATACCACTAAAAACACCATTAGGCTGATCTGTTTATTTTTCCATTAGGAGTTATCCATTATCTCCCTAGTAACATGTAACTTCATTCACTTGTTATGAATAGAAATATAATCTACATCAAAACAATGAGAAAAGAATATCAATATGAGGTGAAGGTAACGTTCAGAGGAAATGTTTCTGAAGTCTTATTCTTGCTTTGTACTTGAACCAATGGCTTCAATTTCCCTCCATAAAGACTTTTATTCAAATTATTGAGTTTTGTGATGCCAGACCATTAGAAATGTGTATTTGTTTATAGCAACTTAGCTTTATATAATTTCCCTGGGTTTACTTCCAAAAGTAGGTGAAAGAATGAACAGGATGATTAAAATAACACAAATTCAAATGTACAAGAAAGCACTAATGTCCTAAATTTTTTATTTTAAAAATGAGGATGACTAAATATAAAATATCCCTGAGACATGTGATAATGACAAATAACCGATATCTTTAGCTTTTTGAAAACCATGCCACAAACTAGTCTGTGTTTTAAAATCATCTCAATAGCCCTAGGAGAAAAGCACTATTGTTATTCCCATTACAGAGGGAAGTTCATGTAGCTTCCTCAAGATAAAAGTGAGTATGTAGCATAGGAGGGATTTGAACTTATAGCCCGTCCTGTTGGCCTCATACTACTGCCTCCCCAGAAAATACCGAAGCACCAGAGGTTCACAAATGTGATATACTCATTAGTTTACCAGTCTGGGCACTTATTCCCCCTTCTTATGATCTTATTCTGATTGGTCAAAGAAATAATCATATTTCTGATAAATTGTCCTATTTTTACTCCTGCACATGTAAAGGCCAGAGGACAACCGAGGGTGTTGTTCTTTGGAAATGCCATCTACTTTTCTTGAGGTAAGGTCTGCCATTTTCCTGGAGCTTGCAGTTCATCTAGAATGGCTGGCCGGTGACCCCAGAGATCCTCTTGTCTCTGCCTCCCTAGCATAGGGATACAAGCGTACCTTCACACCCAGCATTCCTACATGATTCTGCAGACTGAACAAGGAAACCGCAGCCCACCAACTAGCATGTTCTTAACAACACGATAAATTTGTCAACATCTCAAAATCACATGGAAAATGTACTCTACAAAAAGTGGAATAAATTTCTAAGGATTAAGATCATTTTTCACCTTTCAGTGTAATATAACAAACACATACAAACAGGGTGAAATAAAACTTTGGAGGAGCAGAGCTTAACCTCACATCCAATACATCAAATCCTGCCATTTCTACCTGCAAAGTATTCTAAATCGTGGTCACCTTTTTTTTTTTTCTAATTCTTCACTAGATCCACCAACCTTTACCTGAATAAGTGCAAACATCTTGCAATGAAACCCCAAGACTTGTTCTCTTCAATTAATTTTTTAGCCCACATAGAAGCCAAGACACTCATTTCTAAGTCAGATCTTGGCACTGGTGGATTCCCAGCTCCCCAACAGCTACCATCTGCCTTGGGGGAAAGAACCTGGCTTCCAGGCTGTTTACAAAAACCTCACCTCCAAGTCCTTCTCTCATCCACTTTGTTCCAGTCTTAGTTGCTCCCTTGCAATGTGGTTACTATCCTATACATCTGCCTCAGTACCTGCGTTGTTTGAATGTAAATGTGCCCATAGACTCATGTGTATGAGTACTTAATCCCCAGCTGCTGGTGGTGTTTGGGAAGGTTGTGAAACCTTTGGGAGGTAGAGCCTTGCTGGATAAAGTACAACAAGGGAGGAAGGTATTAAGGTGTATAGTCCAGCTCCACCTGCATTCATCGCTCTCTCTACTTCCTCCCTGCTGTTGTGATAACGTGATGCCAGCTGTCTGCTCTTGCCATGCTTTCCCTGCCGTGATAGTCTTCTGCTCAAAACTGTATGCCCAAAATAATCCCCCTCCCCTTTAAGCTGTTCCTAGTCTGGTATTTCACTCCAGCAATGAGAAAGTAACTGACAAAATATCTTTGTGTTGCAGTCCTTCTTCTTAGCAGGTGTGAGTGCATGTACATTTGGGTTTTCTGTTTTCCCCGATGATAACCTACATTCCTCCATGAGAGCAGAGACTTTGCCTGCTGCATTCACTTCTCTATCCCCAGTGCCTGGCAATATGAGGATCACACATAATAATGAATGCTTAGAGAAACAAAGAGGTAATGAAGACTCCCTTATTAATTTTGAGCTATTAACTTTAACAGTCTTTAGTTATTAACCCAATACTCACAATTTCTGCCTTCTGTTCATAAACACAATAACCATTCCTTGAAATGCATTCAGGACAGCATTTTCCCTCCAAGTGAACTAATTCTTCACCCTGTAGAAATAGGAGTTGCGGTGACATGGAATTAACATCTCCAGGTAGCAGTGCTAAGTTCTAAAGCAGCTGGTTCCCTGACTAGAATAAAAAGTTGGCACACCCTTTGCTAAGGTCCACTGCCTGCTTCCTCTGTAAGTCTCCTCATTCTAGCACACTTCTCCAAGGGCTTTTCTTGTCTTCTGATAATGTGTGTGCTGTGTCTACCCCCATAATTTCCTGCCCATGGTCTGGAGCTTACATGAGTAAGAAATGTAGTCAAGGTTAATGTCATGGTCCAGGAAAGATGACTTGCATGAAAGGGTAATACTATCTTGGATACACACAGTTTTTAGAACTTGTGACTTTAGTGTCATTAATAGTTGCAAATGAAGCCAACATTTTTCCTTGAATACCAAATCACATGTAATGTTTTATGAGCAAATGTAGTCTGAAGCATAAATTAAATAATAGAAAACTAATTTTTATTCAGCATTCCAAAGGCTTACTGTTAACCAACTTACAGCTAATGTTTTCTTTTTTTAATTCTAAAAGGAAGAAGACATATGCCACACTTGGAAGATGGATTACAGTCTTATCACTTTAATTTTCTAGTTAAGAAATTTTTATTTTTATTACAAAATAATAAATTATTGTTCCTTAAAATTTTAAGTAATTCTGAATTCTATAGCTTAGAAAGTGTAACTCGACTATAGTTCTCCATTGCAAAGAATCTGCTATTAAAAATACAAACTCTGCCTGCAATTTTTCATATTTATGCACTAACATCTAATGTTTATTTATAGGGTATTCTTCAAAGCATTGTTCACTTTCTAAAGATGCATATAGTTCCTATAGACTGATAATGTTTCTTTAAATATTTAACATTCAACATGAGGTCTATATTATATTTAAAATCAGAAATATATTAATTGACAATAATGTAAAGTTCTAATAAACAGGATAAACAATGACATTTTATATGTAAAGCACTAAAGAAAAGTACCATGTAGAAGCATTAGTTGTCCTTAGATTATAGCATTAAACAAAGATTTTTAGGTTCATTCCTACTTTTCTCAAGACTTCAAAATTGTGTAGAATTAATATTTTTAATATAGGGAAATATAGATTTCAAAAAGATACACAAAACTATATGATTATATAATGTTGAAAAAGTTATTTTTTTTAAAAAGGAGTCATAAGACCACAACAGTAAAGCAGACCTAAAACTTGGCCACCATGACTCAGGGATCTGAGCAGAGGAGAGGGGTGGAAAGATTTTAAGAGCCATGATGAGGGATAAAAATACCCAGCTACCTCTCATACAATCTATAACTCCCCATCCCATGGACTGGTCCAGCAAGCCCACTTAGGAGGGGCCCCAGTGTGGAGGGGACAGGGAGGAGGGAAATGGGGATGCCAGCATAAGACTTGCTCATGCAATGTATCTAATTATTGACAATAAATATGAAAAAAGGAAAAATAAATAAAAGTTTAAAAAACAAACATGGGAATTATACAGATTACTGTCCATCAAACTTTCATGCCAGTCAGAGGCTGACAGAGCACTGGGTGCTGTAGGGATCAGATATATTTACATATAAATTGTTTTGCAGGAACCTGAAGAATCAACTGTAGTGAAGGCATCACTGAGAAACAGATTGAATTTTGCTTTCAGAGCATATAAAAGGGTGTATATGTATGCAATCTAAGTTGCTTAAAACAAATATTTTGAAACAAGATAGAGATGGATACTTCTATTAAAAACAAAATGCATGAGAGATTCTTGATTTCCCACCACAGCCCACACAGACATGCTCTAAGCCTTCAAACAATGATAATCACTGAAGAGCCCTGCTCATGGGGAACCAAGGATTCAGTTTTGGTGTGATAGGAAGTTCTGAACAGATTTTCTATGTATAGAAGCCTGGCTGGCTTACACTGCCTCAATTCACTGTGGTTGGGAGCTCACCAACCAGATTCTAACTTTTGCTCTGAACAAAGCTGCCTTGTTAAACAAAACTCGTTTATTTCATGTATGAGCCAGATCAAATCTGCTACCCTTTCTACACTGAATAGCTGTACTACTATCAGACCAAAGACTCAGAGATTCAACTTAACCTGCCCATTAAAACAGGAAAGTCAGAGGCTGGACAGATGGCTCAACAGTTAAGGTGCTTTGCCTGCAAAGCCTAACAACCTGGGTTTGATTCCCCAATACCCACGTAAAACCAAATGCACAAAGTAGTGTGTGTGTGTCTGGAGTACATTTGTAGCGCCTGGAGGCCCTGGCACACCCATTCTCTCTGTCTCCCTCTGTTTGGAAATAAATAAATAAATAAATAAATACTCTTTTAAAAACAAACATCTGCATCTTTTGCAGATGTGAAAACACTAACACTTAGTGTACAATTGGTATCTAAAATTATAAATCAAATGACCTTGATATTTTAGTGACGGCAGCAGAAAGCAGAGTGGAATTGGATGAAACCACCAGCAGCAGCACACATCTGTGCTTCCCCAGCAGACATCTGCTTCAGGGGCTCCTGAGGCATTTAATTCATATTTCCCTAATCCTCGGTGATCCTGCAGACCTCCATGGAGAATCATTTCTGTTTATATATCTGGTTTCCCCTAACTTCTGGGAACTTTCAAGGTTGTGATATGTTTTATTTATCTTTTTATCAGTGGTACAGGCTAGCCAGAAATGAAGAAACTACTATATCCTGGTTTTAACAAGGTCATTAACCAAAGCTATTATCAGAAGTATGGTGTATAAAAAAGACCGAGGAATGTTTTTTGTGAGATTCAATTTTGGTCAAAATTTGACTTACTGACAGTATGCTCAGTTTTGAAGTTACCAACACATATATAGAGGATGTGAAGATAATTTGAAAGAAAGCAATTTAATAGTTGAAAGATCTGGAGAATTAGGCTTTGGACTTCAGAACCTCAATCTCTAAAAGCAAAGATGGGGAGAAAGAGGGAAGAGAGTGTGTCACAAGGTGGCTTGTCATGTCAAGGCACCCTCCACTTTAGCAGCGTCTCCCCATCTTCCTCTAGGACAGACAGAGCTCCTGGTTTAATGCCACTACAACCAGGTGCCATTATGAAAGCACACCCACCGACAGGCACGTGGAAGGGCATTATAACCGGAGACCTTGAGTTATGCTACTTTCCGGGAGTGAGAGACTTTTCAGATCTGACTGAACACAGATCATCTCTCACCATTTTCTGGAAATCTTGGAGTATCAGACAAAATTAATTTTTAGAAAATAACACGGTATTTTCTGATTGGACTACAGGGGCAGGAAAGCCCCGCCCAAGATGGGGAGGAAGAAATTTCTTCTCATCTTGTTCCAACCATTCTGACACCCCTCACATAAGAAAGAAAATGAAAAGGTATGTGGGGGTGAGTAAATATGCCAAAGAAGAAAGCAAGCAAGCAAGACCCTCTTTTCCTAAGTAGAGTGGGTGAGGAGGCAAAAAGAACCATCCTGTCAATGGCAGCCTTGTTGAAGCTGGCTCCTGCGCAAGCTCAGGGTTCAGTGGGGCTGGGAGGTGGGGGAGACATGAGAAAGAAACGTGTCTTTGCTGACCCCCTTCCCCTCCATGCTTCAGATCTTTCCAGCATCCCTATCAACTCAAGTTCACAACCCCGAGGGAAACTGGTGGGACGGATGGGAGCGGTCACCGAGCAGGAGACAACTTTCAAAGCAATTTGTTTTCTCATGAGTCAAAATAGAGTTCAAAGGAAAAAGAAAGAACAATATCCCTAAAACATACATCTATAGTCCGAATAAAGGCTGCTATGTTAAGATGCTTCTAGAAATTCTTCAGAAAGCAGTAGTAAACAGAGTGAATTGTTTATGAGGTCCTGCATGCACACTTCCTCATATAAAACTCATTTTATTTTCTTTCTTGGTCCACAGGTGCTGGCTGTCCTTTCTGCCAAATGTACAGGAAAAGCCGGGCCCTGGGTGCACCTGTGACCCTTTCCAGGCACAGTGAGCTGGGCAGGCCACCAGCAATGAGGCCAGCTGCACTGACTGATAGGCTAATATCCCATCTCTTGTCCTTGCCTTTCATGCCTCTAGCTCAGCGTCTCCAATCCAACCAGATGTACAGAGAGCTAACAGCTCCAGGGGACTGTTCCAAGCTAATCTGAACAAACAGTGACATTCACTTTACATCACAGAATCTCTGTGCTCAAAGGCCCCTGGAAATGTGAGCAGTCAACCCAGTGTTCTTCCCTCTGCTGCCAAGAGCTAAGGAGCAGGCGCAGGTCCACAGATCCAGCTGGAAAGAACTGAGAAAGTCCAAATGGAAATGCCTTCACTTCTTCCTTACCAGTGCGCACACCACCTTGGCACACTCTCCAGTCTGGCAGTTCACTCGGCCATGGTCACACATGCAGAATTCACAGGCAGAGCCCTTCCACATTTCTTCCTGGTACCGCACAATCCCATTAGATAAACAGCTTCCAGCAGGAGACGTACATTCCTCACAGCACTGCCCATGACGCAGGACCCTGCTCTGACCCTGTGGGAACAGTGAAGGGTGGGGGAAAGGCAGTCCTCAGGAGACAATGAAAACATCCCAGCCAATGGGGGTGGCAGAATGCAGAACTGTGTATAATACAAGCTGTTTCTGGACCCGGAGAGGCAATTCTCCACCTCAGCCTTCCTGCCTAGGAAGCAGACAGTATCCGACATTCTGTACATTATAAAACTCCTGAGTCCCTTAAAGGACACACTACACTAAGAAATGTATTTCTTAACTCAGAATTGATCTTAGAAAATTAGGTCACACATTCTCAAATACCTTTTCACATCTCAGTGGAGGGCAGGTTTGTTTGTGACACTTGACCTCTCCCTGGTCACATGTGCACATGGTACAAGTATCTTCAGTCCACTGTTGACCATGCTGAGAAAGAAAAGGAAGAAAGAAAGTGCCACATCAAACAGAAGCATAGAATCATAGACACACACATTATATCTTTTCCTCCTCCCCACCTCTCTCACTCTTTTTCGAAGCAGGGTCTCATATAGCCTACCTGGACTCAAACTCTATATGTAGCCAAGGATAACCTTGAAGTTCTGATCCTCCTGCCTGCACTCCCTGAGACCTAGTATTAAAGGCATGAACCAAAATGCCAAGTTTTTATGTGGCGATCAAACCCAGGGCCTCCTTCCATGGTAAGCTTTATCTCTAGGCCCCACATTCTTTTTTACTGCATTAAAAAAAAAAATGGACCCACAATGAATGTACTTTAAGGTAGAAATAACCTTGTAAAAAGCCATTAAATGTCTGTTCAGGACCACTGTAGGTTATTGGGAATACCAGATGGCCCTGGTGGCCACTTCCTCTAAGGACGTTCTTTAGATCACCTTCTCTGCCAAGAGGGCCAGAACTTGCTAGCACAGGCCATTTCCTCAGATTCCCTCACAGCTAGGTTATAGGCACTGTTCCAAGCTACCTGATGGATCAGGGGAAGTTCGCTCAAATAGTTGAGATTCTCTCCCCCTCTTTCTTCCACCAGCCAATGGCAATGACTACGTGAAGATGAGCTGCCTAGAGCTAAGAAAGGCATCTAGGGAGCATGAGGAGACAAGATGAAGGCAGACACCCACATGAAGACGTCACTAAGACATGAACTGATCAACCTTGCAGCTCCCTACCACTGGACTTCTTATTATCTGAGATGAAAACATTATCATTTTAGTCACCTTTACAGAGACATTTCTGTTATTTGCAGCCAAATAACATTTTAACAGTTACAAAGTTAGTCTCTTGAAGGAGAAATCTATCCAGCACCAGCTTGTCCAATAAAAATGTAATTGAAGCTGCACATGAGGCCAGCATGTCAGGCAGAGCATGGACAGCGCACACAGCCCTCCTTTCCTGACAGCCATAATCTCCTTTTCTATTAACCTTCCCTAAAGGAGCTGGCAAGCAAAGTAAAAGAAGCTGGGTTTATTTTTTTAATATGTTCTTTGCTTTAGAATGATGTAAGCTTTCGCACATTCACTCCTTCACTCAATTTGCTGCACTCATCATTATTGAAGCTTACTACAGGTTAGGTAGGCATGAATTGGTTGCACTGTTTCAATGGTACTGTTAAGTTGTCAGATTCTACCTCCAGCAGCCTCTCACTTACCTGCGTTGACACCCCCAGGTTCCTCTCAGTATAAGATGGGGAAGGGGAGAGGGGGTTAGCCCTAGATATTAGTGCATAAAATCTAACAGGCATCTCTATAGCTCAGCATAAGCTGATGGCAACCAATGAGAGTCCTTTCCTCCTTTCAGCCGTGTGAACGGTAAGTTCACGAAGGTTCATGAGGCAGGTTCTGCTTGCCCACACATTCCTTTGTATTTATAATCCCCTTCAACTTATTTTTTTTCCATAAAGGCATTCCATGACGATAAGAAAAAAGCTGTTATGTACCAAGTTACTAATCCTGGCAAAAAGCATGCTATGAAGGTGGGGGGGATCAGGTGTTGGAGGTTAGGAGGTATGTGTGAGAGTATGTTCCGTCCTCACAGGGCACACCAAAGGTTACCTCATAGACTTGGCCGGCTGCAGAGCAGGACCTTGCAGAACACTGTGGACAGCATTTTCCAGGGACTCGGACTATAATTTCATCCTTGACACCCCAAAAAAAGAACAATCCGTCATAAGAAGATGTTAATAAAATCCGTATCAGTAAGAAAATTTAATTCACAGCCAACTCAACCACTTGCCTCAAGCATCTATAGTAGCAGTTTCTCATTAAGCATTTCTTTGTAACCCAGGGATCTTGTAAAAATTAGTATTTTCAAGGTCAGTCTGACCCCTAGAAAGTTTGCACATCTCCTGTTTTTTACTAAGAACTAATCAAAGCATAATAACAAAACCAGTAACATTACTGAAGTATTTGCCAGGCACTGTCTTTAACATTTTATATGACTTTATGAGGAAACTGGTCTTTTTCCGGCCTTAAATGAGAATATGAAGAGGCTATGTAACTTGTCTAAAGTTATATGAGTGACCTGGTAATGGCAAATGGTGGAAATAAAACTTCAGAGCCCCAACCACACTGATACTTAAAAACACTTGCACTCCTCTTGAATCCCATCTGCATCTACACTCTATGATGGAGGTGCCCCTTCCTTCATCAGCTGCTTCGCTATGATTTTCATCTTTATATTAGTCCACACACTTACATGGGTGCCCGAGGGAAGTCCTTGACACAAGCAAGAGTGATTTAGAAATCTGAGAACAAGCCAGTGTAGAGAAATGGGACAGAAATCAAATGCCCCAAATGCTCCTCCTCTCCCCAGGCGCCCTTGCCCTACATTCTCACCTCTAACTACAACCAGGATATTAGGACACGCTTCTGAGCACCCTAACAAGAGCAGTCAGAGCAACAGTCTCCTCCTTCAGGGCTAGGAATGAGGTAGCCACAATCACTGCAGCCTGCTTCAATGGCAGGAGGGAGGACTAATCCAAAGGGGAAGAGAGTCAGAACCAACTGCCTCTGACTAAGAAGTGTAGACAAAACAGGGAAGACAGCCACTTGCAAAATAGTTACCTTCACTTTCTCTTATGAGAGACCCAAAGAGATTTTATTATCACAGCTACCCTGGTGACCATCCTGCAAGAATAAGAAGTCCAGCATACCTGAGAGGGGAGGGGGACCAGGAGCCACAGACTCTAACTTTTCATGGAAAGTTCCAGTGAGGGGCCTTTGGAGTCCTTTATTCCATTGCTACTACGTGTTGGAGTCATGTATTAATATCTAATGTGCTTGCTTCAAATGCATGAACCACTGGAATTAGTCCAACAGCTGTATTCTTCCTGTGTGATATGTTATTTCTTCAATACTCCAAAGTCAAATTATGGAAATAATATTAAGTATAATATTATGACCACTGATGGAATATGTGGAAATTGGATACACAATGAAATCATTGGCTTTAGATCTCTTTAATGAAATAGAGGCGTATTGAACGTCCTTATTCAGTAACTTCAATCAGTAACTAAATGTGGTAAGTCTTTGTCATTTTCTCAAGTCTCAAAGAGGCAGAGTTAATGTCATCCCATCTTAGCCAACACGGAGTCCACACATCAAAGGTTCTTGAACACTAGACGTTGGTGGCTTTCATGTATACAGGTATGCCCATCCAAGTGCTCTGCCTCAGGTGAGCCAGCAAACTGTGGACTGTGCACTGTGTCCATCATATCACTTACTTTTGTAGACAAGCGTTAATGGACCATGACCACACCCATCTCCTTACATATTACCTCTAGCTGTTTTTACACCACAATGGCAACGTTAAGTGGGTGTTTTAACTATATAGCATGCAAAGCTCAAACTATTCAATCCTGCCCTTTAAGAGAAAACACTGTGTCCCATATCTGACATAATCTCCTCAGTGATCAGAAAAATTCAATATTGGAAAACAGGATTAATGTGATTATATTCTAGGGAGAAATTACCAGTGAGGCTATATTCAATTATGGCTGTCCTTAAATAAAAATACTGTGGATAATGAAGTTTGTAGGGTATTAGAGCTGACAGCTCTTGACAAAATTCTTTCCTACCACAATGCCTCTGAGGATATTCATATCAAAGAGATGGAAACCCCACCACCAAAAAAGAGAATAGCCGTCCTCCTGCCACTGCCAAGAAGACCCACGGACTATAAGACTTCATGTGGCTTTCCCATGCTACGAAAAAACACAAAAAGCCACCATCTCTTTCCACCTTTCAGTCTTTGCCAGTCCACCAGGGCATGTCCTTCATTCAGCATGCAGCTACTGCTATGGGAGGTAGTCCGAGTGCCAGTCCTGGTTTGTGGCCACTTTCAATACTTTTCTTTCTACTTCTAGCCAGAGCCCATGCTGTCAACAAAATGAGTGTGTTAGGGGACACATAGGCAGTGAAAAAAAAGCTGGAGGGAAGGGGGATGCCGAAATGTAAAACTTGCAGATACAGAAAAAAAATGGGCAGGGCCTCAGCAGCACTACAACCGGAGATGCTAGTTTGTTCCCTGTATTCAGAATGTTAGAGGGCTGGGCAGTGGAAATGAGAAAAGATCGTATCTCAGTATAAGACAGCTAGGCTAAGAGAAAGCCCATCACCGCCCTGGGCTAAGAGGTATGCCATTTCCTTGCACTGGCCCATGGATCTAAGAAGAAAATGAGCTGAAGGAAGACCACTATTCTTGAAATATGTACAGATTTCTCTCAATCAGAAATGAACAAACAGAAAGATATGTGGAGAGGAAAATCCTGAGAGTGAACACTAACAGAGGAAAAATATCTTACACTCTTCTTGGATTAAAAACTGTTTTTGAGAACTACATGCTATAACAAAACAAAAGAAATTCAGGCATATTTAGTTACTGTAAGTTTCAAGTGAATAAAGGAGCGTTCTTTTTTCAGAGGAGGCAGAGAGAACACCTGCCACGGGAGGGTCTTACAGGCTGCTTCAGAGGAGAAGGGCAAGGAATGGGCAAAGTGCCCTTTGTGTTACTACCGTTTTCTCAAACTTCTCCTAGAAGTAATCAGTATTCTAAGGCACCATATTTGAAGGCAGCCATTTTCTAAACTCTTCCAAGAGAGTGTCCTGAGTGTAAGAGGAAGAGAAAACTTCTGAACACTTCATGACGGGAGGCTCTAGAAGAAAATGTTCAAAGCTAAATGGTGTAACAATAACCATGTGTATGATCTGAGCAGAAAAGGAGGCAGAAAGAGTGTAAAAGCCATGGTGGGGAGAGAAAAAACTGGCTATCTCTCATCAGTCCATAACCCCCTATCCCATGTACTGGTCCAGCAAGCCCATATATGAGGGCCCCAGAGGGGTAGGAACCTGGAAGGAGGGAACTGGGGAAACCACCATAAGACTTGTTCATGCAATGTATCTAATTATTGACAATAAATATGAAAAAAAAGTTATTCTCTAAGTTCAGTAAGGTGCAAGAATATGCAGTCTTTGTTAAGCAGAAGAATGAAGAAATAAAGGGAAGTATTGAGATGAACCCATGATGAGAGAAATGAAGAATTCAAATAAAACTAAAGCAAAACTATCAAATTAAAATCAACCTAGGAAACAGAAAATATAAACCTAAGAAGCTTTCCACATGGCTGAGGAAAGATACAAAGTGATAAATGATGAGAGAGAAAAGGGTGATGAAGATGGGACCAGCCTAAGAATCACAGCTATTTCCAGAGAAATGGAAGAAAGAAGACAAATGTGATTAATCAAAATCCAACTGGAAAGACATTTCAAGAGACTGGGAGGCCATCTCAAAGGGCTCTGGATTCAAGTCAGAGGTGCTAAAACGCACATGGAGGAATCTAGCTTGACAATGACCAGAGCCACCTGGGTCATAACTGCCACTTTGTCCACCAGAGACTCCAACACACATTCCAACCTCTACTGGACAGTCATCCAAATAGTCAGCCAAGCATGTGTGCCACTGAAGTCTGAGCTGCTTCTTAATTGATGCTGACATGTTCACAGGCTTTGAGAAAGGCTACATATTCTGGCTCTCAGTAGCCCACATTTACTTGTGTTAATGTAGAAACAGCTCCCTCCTGCTTTGAGGTATAGGGGTCTTCTTGTCTTGCTGCGGTGCAAGAACCTGTACTTTCCTGGATCAGTCCACTTCTTTTGTCAGTCTCACACCTGGCAGACAGATCTCATACATGGGAATTGAGTTATTCCAAAACAATATTTCGCCTAGCAATGTCCTGCACAATGTTTGAATTATAAATATCTGAAAAAAAATCCACAAGAATACATCAAGGTAACAGTAGGTGTATGTTAGGGAATAGGAAGGAGAAATTACTGGAGAACAAGTCACCTTGGGACACTGTCCCTAAAACACCTTCCGGAGAAGGAAGCAAACTGTACACAAGAGGAGGTCAAGGGATGTCTGATGAAAGCAGAGCTCAGGAAAGCAACAAGGGGCAAGATGAGAGAATACACAGACCTCAGACTCCCTCTCCATGATGCTACAGTCCAAAAGCCAATGGGAATGAGTGCTCAGATAAGAAGAGATGAGAGGCTCTTCAAAGTTCACAGCTCTCTAAATTGACTCATATATGTCAATGCTAAGAAAATAATTCCCAGCTACCCAGAGACTCAGAGGATATACCAGTCATCTCACTTAAAAAAAAAATCTAAAAAAGTTCAAAGCACTTGGAAGCCAGGTGTGGTGGTGCACACCTTTACTCTCAGCATTTGGGAGGCAGAGATAGGATTGCTATGAGTCCCAGGTTAGCTTGGGGCTGCAAAGTGAGTTATAGGTCAGCCTTGGCTAGAGTGAGACCTTCCCTCAAAAACACAACAAAACAAAACAAGTACTTAGATTAACCAATTTTAGGAATGACAAAAATATTGAAAAAAGTTGCTGATGGGCTGGAGACCTGGCTCAGTGGTAGAACCCTTGCCTATCATACAGAAGGCCGTGGGTTGGATCTCCAGCGCTTGCTCAACTCTCGGCAGACTACCAGATCATTTCAATGGCTCAGATTATAAGGAACTTGGACAACAGTTGAAATAAAGTAACTTGGGTATAAATTTAATCTCTCCTTATGGGAATAATCCTGATTAGAACAGGAAATTTCTCTTTTTGCTATGATTATCACTAATTTTTAGAATGTGGCTTTAAGTATGTAAACAAACAAATATCCATCCATATTTGCCTGTCAAGACAAAAATAAATTAGCAAAGAAAGAAATCTAGCACCATTGTTCATTTATTTGGTCCACTTTCTGACCTTTCCAAACATCTCTTAATGAGTACAAACTCCGGCTTTATTTAAACAAAACAAGCAAAAACAGGCTTACATTATAAGTGATAGATATTCTTAAAGAAAGGTTGCGAGGGTTAGGAAGAAGGGCTTGCCACTCAAGCCTGAGAATCTGAATTCCATCCCCAGACTCCTTGTGAAAAGCCAAAAGCCGCAGCAGGCTTTTATAATCCCAGCCCGATGGTTGTGAGCTGGGAGGCAGAGACAGGATTTCCTAGAAGCTCACAGCAAGCAGCAAAGAACACAGTGAAATCTAGAGACAGAGATTTTGCCTCAAGTGAGGTGAAAAGGCAACGAACCCAAAAAGTTATCCTCTGGCCTCGAATTCTCACCATGGTATGAACATGTCTCTCACCCCCATGGATTTGTGCTCATATATGCACACACATAAATACACACAAAATTAAAAGCAATAGTGACAGAAAAAGAAAGGTTGCAATTGTTTCCAGAGCTTACACCTTGGAAAATGCATTTCTAGTGATAAACTTGTAATTTTTTTTACATTCAGTAAACAAATGCATACAAAATACTTGCAATCAGGCTTGGTTGGTTCCGTTAGGAAATCCTGCCGTGGTGATTATTACTATACCTATATGCTATGTAACTCATTTTTGGAGGCAAGTCACATAATGGTAAGAAATATGAGTTGGGCATGGTCTTCTGAGATGGGGAATAGAGCTACAAAGGTAAGAGCTGAGACTTCCTAACTGTGATACCTTGGGAAAGTCACTTCCCTCCCCACACATGGTTTACCCAGTATAAAATGAAAAAAAAAAAGCTCTACTTCACAATGTTGTCATCATCATTACAAACCTTTTAAAATGCATGACTGGCATATATTAAACACATAAAATGTGGTGGTGTTGAACATGGTTGGTCGTGAGGTGATTGGTGGTATGATTACATCAACAACACTGATTTTATAGCCCCAAATACATCACTGGAATACCCAACATTTCATAGTGTTATTTAATCAATATAAATGGTTTTACATGATCTAACAGTTGGGTTTTCATAAAAATATGTAGGTTATGGCAAAAACATCAGACTTAATGACATGAGTGATTGAGATCAACTTGTTTCCTGGTCTTCATAGTGCTTACATATCAAACAACTTGAAAGTACGGTACTGAATTTCATCTTTCTTACATTGATGCTTTATATTTATATAAACTATGGATGAATACTGTGAATGGAGCAAAAGCTTATGGCTAATGTTGTTATCATGAGAAATGATACTTTGAATTATTCCAATGTCTGCCACCCTTGATGTGACTGAGTACTTTAAGGTTTAACTCAGGAACTGGGGAGATGGCTCAGCAGTTAAAGGTGCTGGCTAGCAAAGCCTGTTAGTCAGGGGCCCAATTCCCCAGCCACCAACATAAACCTAGACAAGTATTCATTTGAAGTGGCAGAAGAACCTGACTCCACTGTACGTGGGCGTGCGCGCATGCGCGCGCGCGCACGCGCGCGCACACACACACACACACACACGTACAAATAAAAATATTTATTTTTATTTTAAATATATCTTTTGCTTAAAAAGATTACTTTATACTTAAAATAAAAATAATTTTTTAAATAAAAGATTTATTTTATATTTATTTTGAAAACTTTCAGTGGGCAACCCCGACATTTCTCCCTCCTTCCTCCTTTGTTGTAACAGTGGCAGCATATTCAACTACCCTGAACTATGCATGAGGCTAAACTCCTGAACGTGCTAATCAAAGTACCCAGTACTGCAACCTCCTACAATCTAAGCTCAGTGGAATAAGATCTCATGCAGCTCCAAGGCACACACTTAAATCTTAAAGTCAGGACAAGACTCGGTGATCTAGGAGATGAGGCATGAACACAGTAGTTGGATAGTGTGGGCAATCCAATCCAATCTTTCAATCAGATACATTGGGCATTTAGCATATCTTATCTAATTGCCTTCCATCTGCCTTTAAAAAATGTTGCTCCACTGTCATGAGATGCCAGGTTATTGATTTTTTTTCTTTGACACAAAGTACTACTCTGTATCAATGAAATGGTGGCTTCCAGCTTTTCCTCAGATCAAAAAATGAGCTATATTTCCACTGGAGGCAAAACTCTTTCCACAGTTATCTGTCAACTGTCAAGGAACATCCACACCAGCCCCTGCAAGAGCCAAGAGCTATAAAATACCATGTATACCACATTTATTTGCAATTGATTTTCACATCCAAATCTGTGTGAAGAGCCTAATGTTTTGAAAATCAGATCAGCTTTAAATGAAGAACAAGATGCCACTATCTTAAACATCCCCAGAGAAAAATCCTTTGGTAATTTGAATCATTATCCTTTAAGGATTAAATTGTGTACATCTGGGCAATCACTTTCAAAGACATGTATATGTCTTTTAAAAACAGACTACACGTATACTTGGGGTAAAAAAGTAACAAACCTGACTTCATTACCAAGTTTTCCAGATGTTTAGCTTGACATTTTTGGAACATCTGCAATTCAAGCTGGAGGCAGCCTTTTGTGTATCCTCCAGGCTCAGTTCCATTAGGTAACAGTTAGTCTAAATGGCAATCAGACCTATCTGTAGCTTCTAAGGGGAACAGAAACACCTCTGAGGTTGTCTCCAGAAGTATAAGGAAAACAAAACAGCCCTGGCTTCTTGATTTCATGCTTTGAGGCCTTCTAATGGAATCTCAGAAGAGACCCCAAGTTCATGAGCAGTCAGCAGCCTATGAAAGGTCCACTCTGAGGTCGTCTTCCTTACCTGATTACAAAACAGAGGCTGGCACTGAGCCGCGAAGCACTGGGCAAGCCCGTTTCTGCACACACACTTGGCACAGTGGCTTAGCTGCCAGTCCTCTCCATCCTGAAATACACGTCCATCAAAGGAACAGGGCTCTGGAAGGTCAAAGGCATGAGGTTAGGAGGGATTGCATGTGCTGGTCTCAGGATCACAGAACATAGGAAGGGGCTCCTTCTTGGGGTTCAATCCTCAGCACTGTTACTTCATAATCGCAGGGTCTGGGTTTTGGTAGTCAAGTCTGGGGGGGTTTAGAGCCCTAACTCATGTGTGATCCAATCTCTCCAGTGGCTTTCCCAGATGCGCTCTTAGCTGCCTGCTCCCCAGTCCCTTCCACCTACAGCAGGGACTTGTGTGTCTTACGCACCATTTCACAGGGCAAGGCTGCGAGTGTCTCCATGCACCCCTTAACTATCCCCATACAACATCAGGGACCCAAAAAGAAAAAAAAAATGATGTGTTCACAGACAGAAACTCTAGAGGCAAAGGAAATGTCCTTGCTTTCTGAACAAGGAATGCTGCGTTTTCATCAATCCCATAGCTGCTGGATATACCACCCTTTTGAGGCAAAATGCTTTCAATATGTCTTTTGAATGAAGGGCCAATGAAAAAGCCTCTGAGGACCTAAGAAAGAATTCTACAGACTCAGACAGTACACTCCACACACCCCCCCCACTCAGTTGCTCATGTATTTTCATTACAAGATTACTTGGCCCAAAGCAGCCGACAGTGATAATATCAGCTGGCAGGTGCTATCTGAAACGCATAAGGCAAGTGTTCTACTTTCATCATTTCCTGAGCAAACTTTTAAATCCATGGTACCATTCTCCAGAGCAAAAGATTGCCAGGGATTAAAAAAAAAGAACTGAGCATTGGAAAGAAACCAGGAATCCGTCTGAAAAGGACAAGGCAAGAATAGACTGTAGCTCTGAGGTGATACTGAATAAAATAAGTGTTCTAATTATTACATGTCAGGGGAGAGCATAATGCAGTGATAATTCCTAGTTATAATAAAGCATGCACGAATATCTACATAAGTGGAATGGGACACAGATCTCTAAAATGTAGTAAAAGTGCATGAACCAAGCACGTGTCCTAAGCAAAAAAGCCAGGAAATGTGCTGCTAGCTTGTTGAACAATACTTACCTTATATACTTATTATACCTATACTTCTGCCTTATACTTAGCTTATAGCAGGAATAGTCTCTTCATTGAGGATACAATGAACACCAAGAACCTCCTTCTTTTGTTTATCTTAGAGAAAGATATTACATCATTTCAAAGACGAACTGACAAATATAATCCTTGCAATACTACATGCAGAACAGATTTGGCTCTTCTCTCTACCAAAGGGGCAGATGAAATGACCTTGACCTTATAGAAACATAATAAAGGACTGTTTCCCTGCTTACTTTCCCTCTCTGGGGATGTGAGTGCAGAGGGTTGCAGCTGGTCAAGGTAAAATAAATCAGAGACCCGCAAAATTCCACTTATGGAACATAATTCAAAGACCAATTCCACACACTCCTAAAACACCACAACTCTCTGTCAAGTGCAAGCCACATGTTGGTTCCAACAGGAATGAGATTTGGGATCTCTGGGACACAATGAACAAGAAAGATGAGAGTTGGGGTTTCGCCATGTAACCAACCTCACAGGCAAAGAAGGTACCTTCCCATCAGTTTGTACTCACTCCCAGGGCCCACACAGATGGGACAGCAGCTTCCTTCAGCAAGGAATTCCAGCTCCTGAGCTCCACATGACAAAGGGGGGCATGCTTGGTGGGAGCATCTCACCTCCCCATGAGTACATGAGCATACACTGCATGGAGGAGAAGCCCACTCTGTGCCATGCTGGGGAATAAAAGAAAAGCAAGGTTAGTTCTAAAATCCAGACCCTGAGCAGCCAAACAAAAGCACCTGCTCTTCTACTAAGAAAACTGGGGTGTGTCAAAAGTGGGAGAAGACTAAGTATGCTACGTTTCCAGCTGGAGACCAACTTAAAACCAGTTCTTATTTGTTTTCGTCTTATTCCCAAGATCTTGTATTTGAAAGTTTTAGAAAGACAGAAAAAATAAGATGATCCCTAGGATGCTGGGAAAATGGCTCAGAGGAGAAAGGTGCTTCCTGCAAAAATGATCTCAATACAAACTATAATAATTATTGTGATTTTCACAATAGTCTTATTATAATTTTTGAAATAGGGTCTCACCCAACATGGCCTCAAAGTTTTTGGTTCAGGTGATCTTCGTGTCTCAGCCTCGCACATATCTGTGATGACAGTGAATGTCACTGCACCTTAGTCCATGAGGTTTTATTTACTTTTTATCGGTACATGAGACTGGACCCAGGAACTTACAAATGCTAGGGAATGTGTGGAAGCCAGAAGGAAGCACCTGTTCCATCCTGTTCTCCACAAACTATAGAGCAAAGACATTCCTGGTGAAGACAGATGCCTGCCCATGTATGCAGAAAGTTTCTATCCAGTCCATGCTGGGCTGTCACGTTCTGGAAACCAATATTCTATCAGTTACCTAACACATCTAGATTTTGAGGAATCACATAATTTATCAAGTACTCAAAGTGTCCAAGTTATTTTCAACCTGATACCAAGTGAACAAGCATGCCCACACCTACAAGTATGTGGGTTGATTAGGAAAGCTCCTGCCAAAGCTTGCATCCCCAGTTGCAGAATGGATCAAGACACAGGGTAAAGTTAGTTTAATGAACATAGTTTAAAGCTTTCCTCCTGAAATACTTTGTCAAATATTGGAACCAGCTCCCCTCTGCTTCTGTTAAATCGATCATATGATAGATATACAATTTGGAACAAATCATACATAGGCTTTTATTAAAACATCACACATTCTAGTAATGCAGATATCTCAATATAATCTCAGGATTACAGCTAAAAGTATCATTGAGGGGATGGAGAGATTGCTCAGTGGTTAAGGCACTTGTTTGCAAAGCCAAACAACCTGAGTTTGATTTCCCAGTACCCACATAAAGCCAGATACACAAAGTGTTACACGCATTTGGAGTTCTTTTGCAGTGGCTGGAGGCCCTTGACATGCCCATTCTCTCTGTCTCTCTTCTATCTCTCTGCTTGCAAATAAATAAACTTTTTTAAAAAAAAGTATCGAGAAGCATAGAAAATAAACACTCTGCTGCTTCTCAATGGGCATCCAGAACAGTTTTCCATCTCCCTCAAACACAAAGAATCCTTGTCTTCCCTAAACAAGTCAGTACGCCTTTATTGTGCAACATTGTGGCAAGGATGCAAGGATGCCTGGTCTAATAGTATGGAATATGAAACCCTGAGTCATTATTGTAACAGTCACAGGAGTGGGTAGTCAGTCATGGTCATCTAATGTCAGACCCTGGTCCTCAACTTAAAATCATACTACTCTCCTCCAGATGGACTTCCAAGGATATGAAAGGATAGTCAGGAACGTGAGCAGTGAGTCAGTCAAACCAAGCATTTCCTTGGCCACCTACACATTTTCTGGTACCAGCGCAGCCCTCCCTGTCTTGGAGACTTGATTAGATGAGTTAACCTGTGCTAATTTCATGTACTTTGTCTGCAAAAATGAAATGGCATAACAATATTCCCTTCGCTGTACACTTACAAAGGTTCAAAAGGCATGTGAGAGATCCAGCAAGGGGTTTCACATTCATAAGGGTCTTACTTGGGACAGAGCAGCGTGTGCCAGGAGCTACGACCAAGGGTTTATGGGAGATACCGAACAAAAGGTACAAAGTTTCAGTTGTGAGAGAAATTAGATCTTGGATCAACCATACAGGATGGTGGTGATAAATAGGCTAATGAACTTGATTTGGGTATTATTACACACAATATCTGTTATATAATCATCACCCTGGATACATTTAAAAGACGGTGTTCAATCCTTTCCTTCTTCCCACTGTGGGTTCAGGGCTTTCCTCACATCTTTATACTTTTGTGCTTACTGTGAGGAGTAGGTATGAACAAAGATGCAAAGGCCAAGACCTATCCCATCAATTTTCACTTCTGCTACAATTGCCTATAAAATTTCAAATTTAGTACAGCATATAAATGGGCCAGTCTACAGACTACAGGCTAATAAAACGCTGAAAGCCATTGCCTTTTATGCTTAGAAAGGCCTAAACATAAAGCACAGAAGGAATTTATCAAAGAAAAGTTGATGGGTTCTGATGAGTTAAAAGGTTTAAATCTGTCAAAAATACATTGAGTTCAATTTGTGAAAATCTTGAGAATTTTTGCATCTATGTTCATCAGGGAAATTGGTCTATATGTCTTTATTTGGTTTAGAAATCAGGGTAATACAGGCTTTGTAGAATGAATTTAGAAGTCTTCCTGTTGCAGAAAAAGGGTTAATTATTGACAGGGAAGAAAGCTAAAACCAGTAAGGATGCTGAAAGAGTTAACTACAGGAAAGCTAAACTTCTCCCTGCTCAGCAGCTCAGAGTCTCCAAGAAGAACCTCCTTGAAAGGAGTCCTTGAAGATAAGGCAGAGAGGATAGTTTATACAGGTTAGAGTGTCGCCCTGGACAATGGACAGGGAGATCCAACTGCAGGAATAATTGATATGTATGTTTTGGGAACTTGTGTTCTAAAAAGTTATTTTGACTCATGTATGTTATTTGGAGACTTTTAAAAACTGCATAATTGCCACGTACTCAGTTTTAAATTTTTCCCTTGTACCCATTTCTTTGTGCTGATCACAGCTTCTAAATGCCATGTCATTCTTTATTTTACAGAACAACTTTAGAAGAGTTGGTATTAGGATGTCTTTAAAAGTTCACTAGAGGGCTGGAGAGATTGCTCAGTGGTTAAGGCACTTGCCTGCAAAGCCTAACCAGGGTTCAAATCCCAGTACCCACAAATAGCCAGATGCACAAAGTGGCGAATGCATCTGGAGTTTGTTTGCAGTGGATGGAGGCCCTGGTGTGCCTCCCTTCCCTACTCTTACTTCTTTCTGTCACTCTATGCTTGCAAATAAATAAATAAACTTCTAAAAAAAAAGTTCACTAGAATTTAGCAATGAATCCATCTTGTCTTGGGCTTTTTTTGGGTGGGGCGGGAGGACTTTTAATTATAGCTTCAATCTCATTGCTTGTAATAAGTCTGTTTAAATTATTGATATATTTGGGAGGTACGTTTAGAAATTTGTCCATTTCCTCTAGGTTTTCCAGCTTCTTGGAGCACAAGTTTTCAAAATATTCTCTAATGATGCTTTGGATTTCAATGGGGTCTGTTATAACAACTCCCCATTTGTCTCTGATTTTGCTGATTTGGGTTCTCTCTTGCCTTCTTTTTGTTAGTTTGGCTAAAGGTTTATCAATCTTACTTTCTCAAAGAGCCATTTATTTTTTGATTATGTGTATTGTTTTTTAGTGTCTATTTTATTAAATTCTGTCCTTATACTTACTATTTCTTATTGTCAACTGGGTTTGCAATTGACCTCTTAATTGTTTTGCCAAAGCCTTGAGCTGGCTTGATAGAGTGTTTATTTGAGATCCAATTCCCTGATATAGCCATAAACTCTCTTCTTAAAATGCCTTAGTATATCCCAAAGTACCTGGTAGGTGGTTTTGTCATTTTTGTTTGTTTCTATGAATTTTTAATTCTTTTTCCTCTTATCCATCATAACCAAGTGGGCTTCATACAAGGGATGTAAGGTTGGTTTGAATTACTCAAGTAAATAAATGTAATACACCATAAAAGTTAACTTAAGGATAAAAAAAATTCACATGATCATCTCACTTTATGCAGAAAAAGCATTTGACAAAGTTCAACATGCCTTCATGAGGAAAGCCCGAGACAAAGTAAAAGTAAGTGGGACATACCTCAAAATATTAAAGGAAATATATGACAAACCCACATCCAGTATTATATTAAGTAGAGAAAAAAGAGACCATTTCCACTAAAATAAGGAATAAGACAAGGATGTTCCACTCTTACCACTTCTTCTATTCAATATTGTGCTCAAAGTGCTAGCTAAGGCTATAAGAAAAAGATAAAAAGGAATAAAAATAAGAAAGAAGTCAAACTATTCCTGTTTGGGGGTGACGTGATTCTATACTTAAAAGATATAGATGACATAATTGTATACTCTCAGTAGATGACATGATTCTATCCAAAAAAGACCCAATGTAATCTACAAGATAGTTTCTAAAAGCTAATCAATACTTTCAGTAAACTTGCAAGATACAAAATCAGCACACAAAAATCAAGAGCTTTCATATATACCAATCATAAAGTCACAGAGGCAGGAAGCAAGAAAAGCATCTCATTTACAATAACTTCAAAAGAAATTAAATAAGAATAAACCTAACCAAAAATGTGAAAGACACTAAAGAAAGAAACCAAAGAGGATACAGGGAGACAGAAAGCTCTTCCATGCTCCTGGATTGGCAGAAATCTTATTGTGAAAATGGTTATAATGTTACCAAAGGTGATTCAACACAACCCGCATCAAAATTCCAACTACATTCCTCACTGAGCTGGAAAAAAATAAATCAAGAATTCATAAGGAAGCACAAAAGGCCAAACATAAGCAAAGTAACCCTAAGAACAGGGCTGGAGGTATCACAATACCAAGCATTAGTCACAAAGATAGCATGGCCCTGGCACCAAAGCAGACAGAGATGAATGGAACAGAGGACCCAGAACTAAACCTGCACTGCCTTGGCCAACTAATCTTTGACAAATGAGCCAAAAACATTCAGAAGAAAAAAGACTATTCAACAGGTGGTACTAGAGGAACTGAATATCCACCTGGGGAAAAATGGAATTAGATCTATAGCTTTTACCCTATACAAATATCAATTCAGAATGGATCAAAGACTTTCATCTATAACCTGAAATACAGAAACTGCTAGAGGAAAAAAAATAGAGAATATGGTTCAAGGCATGGGCATAGGCAAGAACTTTCGGATCAGGACTCCAAATAATACAAGAAATAGCCCCAAGAATTAACAAATGGGATTATGTGACATTAAAAAGTTTCTGCACAACAAACTAAATAGATAATCTACAGAATGGGAGAAAAATCTTTGTTAGCTATACCCCAGACAACAAGGGCCTAGTAACCAGAATTTACAAGAACTGCAAAATTTAAATACAAACAAACAAACCTTGTCAATCATCAAATGGTCTAAGGGAATGAACAGTCAGCTCACAAAAGAAAAAAAACACAACTGACCAATAAGTACTTTAAGAAATGGACATTAAAACATTCATAGTGATCAGGGAAATGCAAATTAAAAGAACTTTGAGATACCCCAGTCAGACTGGCTATCATGAGGAAAACTGACAACAAATGCTGGCGGGTGATGATGCAGGAAAAGATGAACTCTTCTTCATTGCTGTTAGGAGTCCAACCATTATGGAAATCAGTATGGAGGTATCTCAAAAAATAGAAATAAAACCTAGATTTACACTCCTGGGCTCCACACTCTACTACAGAGGTACTTGTACATCCATGTTTATTGCTGCTGTATTTACAATAGCTAAGAATTGGACTCAGCCTAGATGCCCATCGACAAGGGAAGGGATAATGAAGATGTGCTACATGTACACAATGGAATTCTTTTCAGTGGTACGAAAAATAGAATTTGCAGGAAAAAGGATGGATGTGAAAAAAATTATATTAAGTAACCCAAGGTCAGAAAATCCCAAACCACAAATTCTCTTGTGGATCCTTGCTTGTAATATCTATAAGTATGTATATAAATACATGGGGCAACAATGGTGGGGGCAACCTGTAAAGATAGAATGATAACCAAGAGCAAGTGTAGAAAATCTTCAATATTGATTAAAAATAAAAAAACACCTTGTTAGCAAAAATTAAAAGGCAAGTGGTGGACTGATAAAAATATGCAAGTGTTGTTAATTAAGAGTAAACTATAATACACCAAAGCAATCACAAGCAATAAAAAAAAGACAAACATCTCGCTAATTAATTATACAGAAATACTGAAATATTTTTTTATTTATCAAGTGGTTTAAAATTCATAGTATCTAGTGGAGTAAGGCTGCAGGGAAATGAGACTTGGGCACAAGGAGCCTTTGGTCACTAAAGCTCCTGCAATTTGGTTGCCAGTGGGGCCTAATCGAGGTGGCACACGAAGAGACAGGACGGTCTGAGATTCCCAAGGGCCCCTCGCTAGACATACACAACTTAACTTAAAATGGAATTTGAACGAGGATAGGTCGCACCTTCAAAGTCCAAAACCTTTACATGCTTTGACCTAATTTAGCTTTTAAAAAGCTAGCTGAAGAAAATGAGCAATGATATGCTACAAGGTTTAAATTTAAGGAATTATATCGCATTCTTCATGGTGAAATTGGAAACATTTTAGTGGAAACTGAAATGCTACCCAAATGCCTAGGAACAGAGAATGCTATTCTCTAGGAATGCACTTGGAAATTATTTACAATATAATGTTATATAAAAAGAAAGGACATAAACCACAAGCATTAAAAATAGGTATTATAAGCCAGGCATGGTGGCACAGGCTTTAGCACTTGGGGGGGGGGCAGAGGTAGGAGGATCACCATGAGTTTGAAATCAGCCTGAGACTACATAGTGAATTCCAAGTTAGCCTGGGCTAGTATGAGACCTACCACGGAAAACCACACACACACACACACACACAAAAAAAAAAAAAAAGTTAGTGGGGGAGAATATGTATTCTATTTACATACTATCTATCTATCATCTCTGCTATCTCCATGCCCA
>PVHP010018305.1:0-33135 GCA_004024765.1 Zapus hudsonius | reverse complement strand
TGTTTCCTGTGAGTGGTCTCTGTTTACTCCAACTATCATTGACTAGCTTCCCCTGGCAGCTTTTGCAGTGCCTTCCAGCACTGCACTAACAACCATCTGGACTGATTACCATTCTGGATCTCGCAGGGTCTCTCGATGCTGATAGATGGCTTTCTGTGGTTTCTTCAGCAACGGGATCCTACCTCAGGCCTGGGGTGGGTATTCAAGAGCTTTGACAGAATTCTGTCTTGTTTTGGGGACCTCATGGGTCACTTTGGTCAACAGCTCAGTGAGGGAAGGAGCCAATGGCTGGGACCAAGAGTTGCCAGACTGATCAATTTTTCATGGCCTTGGACTCTCTCCCCTTTGAGGGCTGGGATTAAAGGCATTACCACCACTCCCCAAGGTTCTTACATTCTTTATGTCAGTTCTTCCAAAATAATCGCTGTGTCTTGGTAGATGTCTCACTTATTGCCAAATATGCCATTGCCACTTCTTCTTAGCACTTTGAACTTTTTTTTTTAAGTCTGTGGTCACCATCGTCTGAAAAGAGAAGCTTCTGTAACCAAAAGTGGGAGTACCATTAATACATAGGCATAAACATAAATATCTAGAGGGCAGTTTGATAGACATAATATATCTATTCAGCCAAACAACAGGAGTAGTTTCTCCCCTAGGGTTATGGCCTCCCCAGCTAGAGGATCTGGTTAGGTTTTCAATACCTGGCATGAATTTCCTTCCATGGAGCAGGCCTCAAGTCCAATCAGAGAAATCGGTTTTCCCCGTAACAGACATACCACCAATGGACCAGTTGGTGCCTGTCTAGCCAGCCATGCGGCCCCCAGGGTCTACAACTGGTGAAGACCAACAGGCTGCATAGCATTTTCCAATGTCATCAGAGTCAGTCAGCTGAGCGCCAGGCTGACCTCCCGCACTCAGCACTTCTTATCAACATGCTCTCTAAACCATGGCTGGAGGTCTTCCCAGGAGCTAATCTCATTTTCATCGTCCTCCACACCATGGAACCCCAGCATCTGTAATCAAGCTCTGGGCACTAAGCTGCAGAAATGTGTAACTTCATCAAGAAAATGTATTTGTTCCATAGCCAAGATGAGAATGAACCCAGAAGTTTATTCTCCTATAAATTCTTAAAAACTCCAGCAAAAACACACGTTATTGTTTCTCTCTCTAGGGAGCCTACATCATTTTCTTTAAAAAGGTAGCATTGCTGATTTTCACATGAAGCTGATGACCCTATTAAATTTCCTTTTGTTAAATTTAAAGTGCAACAATGTGTGTAGCCTTTGAAGCAAAAGGAAAAATCAGATGAGCCAGGTTTTGATGCAGACATAATTATTACTCCTAGGAAGAGGAGCAAGGCGCAGAAAGACATAGAGTCTCCAGGTGGATCCCAGCAGCAGCAAGCTGGTGATTAGGTAGTTTAAGAACTCCTCTGTTTCCTCTTCTTGGTTTGACTTCTGAATGACCCACACTGGCAGTGATGACTGGACAAGCCTCAGTGGTGGTGGGTGCAGCTTGGAGGAGCTGCCTCAGAAACACCCTCTGCTGGACGAGGGGCGTTAGTGGCCTGTCAGCAGAACAGCAAACTGAAAGGTAACCCTGGGGAAGGGGGGAAGCTTGAAGAAAAGGAATTCAGTGCCACCTCTGATGTCACCTCCAGCCTCACTGTCTGTGACTCGTGACAGACACAAATCCAAAGTCAGTGTTTCTCTATTTTCTAAGATTGCAGAGCTTCCTCCAAAGATGAGTGAAGGTGCCTCATCCTCTGCCTAATTTAAAACTGATTCAGATATGGAATTGGGATGTTGTTACAAACCTGCTAGCCTGTCTCCGTGTCTGAAGCATGGGGATTTTAAAATTTTAGAGCCAGAAGCGGCCTTCCAGGAGGAAAGTGGTCTAGAGGATGGCCAGGTAGCATCTTCATTCTGATGGAGTCAGTCTGTCACAGAAGTCCACTGGCCCTCTCGTTGCCAGACTATTTTAGGGGACCATGTTCTCACCCCTTCTTACTCCTGGAATCATGGTTCCCACGGGTTCCTATGCTGGGATAGGTCAGTGTCCTTCCTGGTCAGCAAGGCTTCTGCACTTATTCCCTGAATGCTCTTGGGGATCTGCCTCTGGCTTCTGGCTGTCACCCCACGTGAGCAGTGACTGAGCAGCTGACGTCTTGTTGTTTCCCTCCTAGAAAGACGGAAGATTTCTTTGTAGATGAATCAGACATGACCTCTTTCATTTGTTGATCCCTTCTCCAACGCAGAGAGAGACAGAGAGACAGACAGACAGACTGACAGACAGACAGAGACAAAGACGGAGACAGAGAGAGGACACTAATTCTCTCAAATCAAGAAAAACAGAAAGTCTGAGACCAGTACCATCACTGTGTCGACAAAGGATACGACTGTCTGGCATGCAGAGAGGTTCCATAAACATCTGTTGGATGAAAAACTGAGATGAGGATGTGCACCCAAACCATCCATCGAAAGACCCAAATGGCTGGCCATCTTCACCCTAAAGACAGAGTAATTCTGCAGCTCTTGAGCACCAGGCCTCTGGTGGTTTCTGTGTGAACTTCTGCCTCCCCCATAGCCTCCGGTGGTTTTAGTTAAGGTCAAGCTTCCTGCTTAGGTATCTAGCAGCCAGCAGGAGGGGGTGTCACTAGGCTGATCCGACTCCAGCCCAAAGGTGTGGAGAGAGCAGTTTTGTTTTGTTTTGTTTTGTTGGTTTTTCAAGGTAGGGTCTCACTCTAGCCCAGGCTGACCTGGAATTCACTATATTGTCTCAGGGTAGCCTCGAACTCATAGAGATCCTCCCTCTGCTGGGATTAAAGGCATGCACCACCATGCCCAGCTTTCTGGAGGTTCTTGCTTGCTTCCTTTTTAATGTTTGCTGGCTGTTGGAGGTTTCTCTCTGCTTGGATCTGTGAAAGGGAGTCAGCTTCTTCCGCCATTGATGGAACTTCCCCTGGATCTATAAACCTGAAATAAGCCCATTCCTTTCATAATCTGGGTCTGATTAGATGTTTGTCCCAAAGAAGACAAATGAAGAACTGACTACAATGCCATTAAATTTCAAAGGGAAGTTTGAAGAGGGTTGATGTGTTTAAAGGCAGTAATGAGAAATGAATGCGGTTTGGACAGAGCGGTTGACCTGCGTGAGCTCAGCATGGCCTTTGAAGGACCTTTTCTGAACCAAATTTGACATTGATCTTGGGTAAACCAACAAGACAGTAAAAACCAATAGGGTTGTTTCCTTTCTTTCCTCCTCCCTTCCCTTCCCTTCCCTCCCTCTCTCCTTCTCTGTCTCTCTTTCTTCCTAAGAGGGATAACAAAGAAAAGAGAAATCTGCACTAGAGAAACTTCAGATCACTGGGCGATTCATAAAATAATACCGAAGATGTCTTCGGATTCATGAATGTGGAAAGCTGACTTCTCGGGGGAAATGAAGACAACTTGGGGAGAATGTGCCAGAAGGCTTCATCACAGTCCCGCCGCAGCATCCTGCAGTGAGACTGTGATGCATCACTTATGGTGAAGCAAGGGTTGCTGCCTCCAAACCCCTAGGTTTTTGCAGTAGCCCTTCACGTTTCCTATAAGAACAAGATGTCTGACTGAATCAATCCACAATAGTTCCCAAAGTCCTCAGGCAGAGCTCTTGGGGACATAGTGTTCTTCAAGGAGGTGGTGAGGACAGCTGGTGGAAGTGTGGAAGTGTCCTTTAAAGAAAGCCCATGGCATAGGCTGGCTGGGGTCTGTAAGATTTTGGTCAGATATTTTTTATGAGTACCTCTTTCTTCGCAGAAAGTGTCAAGAGTTGGAGTTATCATTTCATGGGGGACAGCCATTAGGTGAGCTCTCCCAAAAGCTAGAGGTGCGCCTTTAATTCTGGAGAGGTATGGAGGATGGGAAGAGGAGTTAACCAGGAGCTCCACAGATTAAACTGCTACGCTGGTGTTGTAGAAATTCCCAGTGACAGACAGACAAGGCCGTTTCAGCTAGAGGGGAGTGAAGTTACATTGATTTACGCTGATGGGCCAAACATAGATGAAGCATGGGCCCCGAGCCCGGTTACAAAGAGATTTTTGGCACAGAGATGTATACACGACATTAGGCAAGTCAATTAACAAGCACAAGGAAGCAGATGCCTAAGCTAGCAATTTACATCTTACAATGGGTTCTGGAGAAGTTCAGATAATCCTCCCCAGGTATTCTCCTGCCTCATCTTTTTCCTAACTTCCTTATCACAGTTAAAGCAATTTGTCTCACTGAATTTCAAAGCTCTGGTAGTTTCTCACCTCATGCTATGTGACTGGCCATCTGGGGCCTGCAGAATGGAACAATCAGCGGGGGGACAATAAGCTCGCGCTCGTTTGGCTATAATGCTGGAACCTTCGTGGGATAAAGATGCTTCATAGACAACGCAGCATCTGTTTGTAGCAGTCACCTTGGAAGCTTGCTGGAGGTGCCTCAGCTCCCTCTCCAGCAGGCCAGTAGAGTTGCTCAGGCCAGAAAGCATCCGTGAGAGCCAAGTTGGAACTCCCAGTGACCAGAATGTGACATAACACAGTGGATCCGTGGATGGTGAGCTAGTGTGGAAGCCCTACAGAATCCATATGGTCTCCACAGGAATCTGTGGACAGTGGAAGGTGTTCCTAAACTCCTGGAACCTCTTACAGGTCTCTTTTTAAATTAAAATGTGGTGGCACACACCTTTAATCCCAGCACTCAGCTCTCTCGGGAGGCAGACGTAGTAGGGTTGCTGTGAGTTCGAGGCCACCCTGAGACTGCATAGTGAATTCCTGGTCAGTATGGACTAGAGTGAGAGCCTACCTCAAAAAACCAAACCAAAAAACAAAAACAAAAACAAATGTATTTCAGACTTACATTTTCCCATCATATATTCAAGTATTGAAAGTTACTTTCCAATTTAATGTCCAGAGGTCAAGAGCAGGTGTACTCAGGCACTCTCCACCTTGCTTTATGACACAGGGTCTCTCTCACTCAACTTGAAGCCCATCAAGTTGGCTACACTTGCTAATTAGTAGGCCCTGAGAATCCTTCAGTCTCTGCCTCCCTGGGCTAGGATTATAGGCGTGTGTTCCCATGTCGGGCATCTTACATGGGTACTAGAGATCTGAATTCAGGTTCTTCTGCTTATATGGCAATCACTGGACCCTCTGAGCCATCTCCCAGCCTGGAACCCCATCCAGGTTCTGAATTTCATAAGCGGGCCCTGCTTCTGACTCTTCCTCCTGTGTTTGGGGCCCTGCTCGGAGCTGGGTCTGACTGACCTGGGTGCTGGCATTTCCCTCCTAGTCTGGGTCTCAATAGAACGACGACCGAAGGGCGGGATGCCATAGCTTCTCTTTGGCCCGTTGGAATTGCAAAGCAAGGTGATCCCCATGAAATCATGGGCCTGCACTGTTCTTGGGGAGGGGGTTCTCTTACTAACCAGCGCACATAGCCCTTGGGGTCCATGTGGAAGAAGAACTGGTTGAACGTTTGCTGCAGTCACTGTTTTCAGGTATCTGCTCTCTGGTAGTTTAAACGGTGTCTCTGGACACACATGCTGGGGACCAAGAGGAGCAGCTCCGCCTCACAGAGTCGGCTCCAGGGAAATGGGGAGGTGGCTCTGCCCCATTCTCCTGGTTCTCAGAGGAAAAGAGACCTCCTTGAGCTCACAGCAAGAGGGATTGAAAGAAAGAGTCCAAATGCCTGTAATATCTTTCTGGAGAGTTATTAGGTTTCAGAGTCCTTAAGCCACTGGGACAGAGAAGTGTGAATCCTCATTCTTCCTTTGCTTTTCGTTGTCAATGAAATACTTTGTAGCTCCTTATACTTTCCTCCAGCTTTCTAGCATCTCTTTGCTTCATCATCCTACAGTTAGTGCTAAAATCCTGACGCCATTTAGGAAGAGCTCCCTCCAGTCAGTCTCTCCGCCACGTGTATCCATACTTGAAAGAGTGCCTTTAAGGTGGGTTTTGGACGGTTGACAGCTGTCCTATTTGCAAGGGCTTATCACAAAGTCACACAGATCACAGACAGAGTTCAAACTGAAGGGCTCTTACTTCGAACCCACGGAGCCATAGCAAACCCTCTTACTACGTCACCTGCCCTTGAACCCTCAGTGGAGAAATCAAAAAATTCACAGATCAAGGGTTGTCGACACCACAGAAAATACTTGACTGAGCCTGCTCTGTGCTGTCTCTGTAAAAATGTCTGGCCAAATGAACTTTATTTTCCAGCTCTTCTTTCCACTTGAATATGGGAAAGTCATTTGTCAGCAAAAGCAAAGCACTGCTCTAGGGATGGTGTCTCCTTGTGCTAATGTCCTGCCTGGAATGTGGTCATGAGAAGGGAGGGCCCTTCTCCAGCAAGAACTAGAACAGCAGTAAGTGACTGACTGCTGTTCACTTGCACTTGAGGAGAATTGGATCTCCATGGGGTCCAATATCTGTACTGCAGAGTCGTATGAAAATAGAGAGGATGTCTACCCTCTGGAAAGCTCTGTGAGCCTGCATCACTCCTGGGCGGGAATATCTTCTACAGATTAAGGTCCTGCCTCATTTTTGTATCTCACATGGTAAAGCGTTTCAAGTGTACTGACTTTTTCTTGTAGTGCCCCAGCCTAGCTGAGTAACCTTGAACTAAGTTTTAGTAACCTTGAACTGAGTTTTAGAAAGAAGGGCACACACCTTTAATCCTAGCACACCTGTGTCCCCTGAGGCAGAGGTGATAGAAGTGCTAATAAGCTTTGCTGCCTGAGTTCCTGTAGCTGCATTCCTGTTTCCCGAGCCCCCTTTGTGTAAGAGATAAGGCAATGCTACCCATCCCTAGATTGTATATAAGGTTGGATGCTAAAATAAAGTTTGGAGATCTGCTTGGACACTTCTCCCGGCTGCGTGTGATTGTCCAGCCGCTGCGCTCACCTTTCCTCGATGGAGCCAGGTCTCCTGCTGGCCAGAGAGACAGGCTCATTTAGCAGGGGGCCAGGGACCCGAGCGGTAACCGACATCTGGAGAAATACCCGACATTTCTGAGAACAATAATGAAAATACTGAAGAAACCATATATCCAATTATTTACCCCAAAAGTATAAGGAAAATGAGTTACCACTTAGCTACTCCTTCCTATAGTATTTGTTAGAGCTCAGTGCAGATAACAACATCTGTATTACCATGGAGCAATTGTTCTTTCACTGTGCTCTTGATAGTGTGATTTTTTGTGTGTGTTACTTTGATGCATCTTGGGTTTGTGATGCATCTGAAGTGTGTTTGGCTGGGATGGAATTTGGACGTGAACGGGAGATTTTGAAGTTGGTCAATATTGGGATTCTAAGTTCTATGTACATGTGCTGCTGTCCGTCTATTTGTTTGTTGGTTTGTTTTCTTTTTAATAGACCAGGCATTTGGAAAGACCTGAAGACCATGGGCTCTGTTTCTCTCTCTATTTTCTTCATCACACTGCTCGTTTTGGGTAGACAGGTAAGAATCCATTCTCTTTTTTAAAAATTGTATTTATTAATGCAAAAGAGAAGGAGAAGAGAGTGATATGAGCACACCAAGGCCTCCTGCCACTGGGCATGTGCCACTCCGAGCATCTGGCTTTATGTAGCTACCGAGGAACTGAACCTGGGCCATCGGGCTTTGTGCACAAGCTCTTTTATCTACTGAACCATCTCTCTTCAACCCCATGAACTCATTCTTGATAAAACATCTCCCGAGGTGCCAACTAAGTCTACTACTAGACCCTGAGCTTCTCTGGTGCTTGAGAATCAGAATCTTCACTAAGAGCAGGAAGCTCAGACGTGGACTCAGGATGAAGGCACAAAATCATTTTTGCCACCAGAGGCATACTGTGGAATGTCAGAGATATTTACTTTCCTGGAAAATCGTGAATAACCAAAGTGTTCCTCCCAGTTTTCCAAACAGCTGACACTGTTTAGGGAAATACCCTGTGAGTGGATTTCATTGGCTTTTCACAGTCAACAGCATTATTCTTTTGCTAAAAGTAGATATGGACGTTTTCTTCCATTGGCTGCCATTACTGAAAACATGGCTGTTGCCCATAGATCCTCATTTCTGGGAAAAACGTTCAACCAAATGCGGCTTAGGAACAGAAATGTCCATATCAGGCTTACAGAGTCCAGGGGAACACCACCAATGACAGAAAGAGCTGGCTCATTTCCATGATCTAAGCCAGCATCACAAAACAGCCAGAACTCAAAATACTCTCCACATACTTTAAGGCTGAACTCAAGATCCACCCCCAGTGACATGCCCCTTGTGCTCCTCTTAGGAGCTCAATTTTAATAAAATACCTGAGTCTATGGGGGCATGCATTCAAATTATCACATTCAAACGACCACAATGGTCCTCTGCTAGAATTTTTAGTTTCTGATGCAAATGAAACCATTGCTGCTTCCTTGGGCCTCCACCTGCCCCTCCCTGGTCTTCCAGGAGAGGTTGTAGATACAGGAATTAAGGATTATCCTTTTCCTGCCTGAACAAAGTCCATTATCCACAGGCTGTAAGACAGATCTCTCTCTACCAACACCTGCTTAAAGTCCCATAAGATGAGTGCAAAGCAAAGAAGTGATCCATTTGGATTAAGAGACACGGATTGTTAAACTTTATGCACATTACTAACCATGTAGCAAACTTCTACAGACTCGTGAGTTTGAGTCTTACTTCCAGTTCCCCTGCTAGGTAGCTGTCAGCAGTCTCACAGTTGGGTGGAGTCCATATCGATAGATTTTGATCTGCATCTGAGACACTCCCCTCCTATCTCAGCAGTGTGACCTGTGTCCTTTCTGGGAGCCAGGGTGAAGCCCTTCCCAGAACCCCTGGACTGAGCTGCCCTGCCTCCTACCAAGCCTCAGAAGATACTTCCCTTTCGGTGCCAGCCCCTTGACTTCTTAGCGTGTTCTCTACGCTGCCACTTTAACAGCCTGCACCATGCTTCTCATCCCATTACTGTCCTGGTTTCTCCTGTGACCTGCCTGATTGTTGTTGGTTTCTCTCTACTGACCAGCTTGCAGCTCTCAACACAGAGCAGCCCGAGTTTTCTGGGGAAACCCTGTAATTTAGATGAGAAAGAACTGGGCTTCCTTGTGTAACATCACCCAGGTTATCCTTGATCAGGAAGAAGACGGCCTGCCTGCTAGTCCAGGTTATGCCAACAATGCTATGACCACAGTCTCTCTCTCGCACTACAATCACCATGCAGCTCTATCTCCTCAGATCACGATGATCAGCACTCAACGCTACTATGTGATTGCAGTTGAGGCCAGTGGCTATCAATTCATTGCTCTCTGAGTTAAGATAATTAAAAGTGTTTGATATTATGGTTGAGCCATAATTATGTTAAGGAGTCTTCTAGGGAGTCATTTCCTTTTTTATCCTTAATGTAATAATAAGTAATATATACATGAAGAGGGCTGGAAAAGATAGTGCTCCCTAAAGGAGGAGTCATTCTTCGTGATTCCTCTGCAGCTGCTGGCTGTGAGTCATGCATCTGCATAAGGAAATTCCACTGTGGACCACGAGGCTGGCTGACCTTTAACCCAGAATCTGGAGGTTAATGATTTATTAAAGTGTTCTGTGATGTGCCACCACACACCCTCCTTATATTACAAGCACGTTACATACAACCGTCCAGATTTAAAATGCGGTTTTCAAGTGCCAAAGGACTCATGGCCTTGGAGACACCCCATTCCTGGTTGGTTTATTAAGTAGTGGGTAGGCTTCGAGCACTTATTTTCATCGTCATCCATTCTAATAGTTCTTCTGCCCCATGCCCGTCTTTTTGGAGTGAGAGATTTGTTTGGTTTATCAGCAAGTTAGCATGCAAAATGTCAGTTTAGTTATCTGAGTAACTTTTATGAAGACATAACACATCTCTTGCACTAGGTCTACACTACTGCCTCTAAAGTGATTCAGAATTTAGCCAATGTGGCACCTTTTAGAAAAAAGGATGAAGGCTGTCTTTCACTCAAATTTCAGCAGCGCCTGCGCCTGGAACGTCTGCAGAGCAGAAAAACAGGAACAGTCTCTTCATCATCTCACAGTTTTGTTGGAGAGTTTGGCTTCCAGGGATAATCCCAATGCCCAGCCATTGAGTCCTGCCATGTTGACATAGGCAAAGCCCTTCATTCCTCAGAACCAGGCAAAGGACTAAACTTCCCTGAGCAATGCTGAGGGTGACAACAGTGAGAATCATAAAAATTCGTGTTGTTTTTCCAGACACAATCTGTGAGTTGGTTGCCGTCTGAGGAACAGGAGGTTCACAGAGCAAGGCTGTGATTCAGAGAGGCCTAGGCAGGACTCGTCTGTTCTCCAAGTACAAACAGAGCCCTTGGGTTCTCCTCTCCAACACTGGCCTCCCCTCAGTCACCTATGTGGTGGTTTAATCCTGGCTCTCTGCTGGATGCCTCACGTGGCTATCCCACTTCTCTGTGCCAAACCTCCATCTCTATTCTAGTATGAAAGACACATCATAAGGACAACAGTCACTGGACTCAGTATCCACCACAACTCCAGGAAGAGGCCATCCTAAGATCCCAAACTTAATTACATCAACATATACTCCATTTCCAGATCAGATCATATCCATAGATAAAATGAATTGGACCACCTATGGGGGACGGACACCATTCCTTCCATTACCAATGGCTTGGGAAAGAAATATTGTCTTTCCGTTTTCTCCACATGAGTTTCTACTATAATAGTTGGATAAACATAAAAGAGTGGGCTTTACAGCAGATTGCATTGCTTGGTAAAGAAGTTGTTTATATCATAGGAGGCACAAAACAAGGACCAAACCTAGGAGACCCTTTGCTGGTTAATAGGATTCTCCATTTCTGTAATGATAACAATAACTGGCTCTTCAGAAATCATCTCTTTTTAACACATTATAAGTCATGAACACATGTTTTTGCTTTCATCACTCTCTTCATTAAGTGATACCTACAGGTACTTTTGTTTCCATATAATGGCATGTATGTACAATGCAATGCCAAATGAGAAAAAAAATCCATCTTACAATGAATAGCTAATTATGAAACTTGTAAAAGGGAAACTGATTTGCATATAATAAGATGAGCTGCCACAAATTAACAATATTTCTTTTTAAATGCATCTGCAGTGCACTCTCTCGATTAGGAATCTTGATTTCCCGTTTATTCATCATTTATATTCTCGGATGCCTTTTCCAAAAATAATTCAAAAATAATTCAAGCTGATCTTCATTTGCATAGCCTCGCTGGCAGCCTCCACAAGGCTCCAAAGTCTTAGTTCCCTGCTGGTGAGGCTGGTTCATTCCTGACTGCTTTGTAGGGCGATTGGAGTATATTTGGATGGGTTAGAAGGCTTTAGAGGGAGGGTGACAGTTCTGTTCAGGATTCTTTGTACTATTTTGTTCTTTTTATTTTCTCTTTGTGACCTCTACTACGGCAGGACAAGATGCCTATTGTTTCCTTACCTCTGTGTCCTCTTGTAACAGAATGAATATTACTGTAGGTTAGACTTCCTATGGAAGAACAAGTTCAAAAAAGAGCGAGAGGAGATAGAAACCATGGAGAACCTCAACCGTGTGCTCCTGGAGAACGTGCTTCCTGCACATGTGGCCGAGCACTTCCTGGCCAGAAGCCTGAAGAATGAGGTCAGCTGGGTGGCCAGGGCCGGGCTGGGCAGCAGGGAGCTGGGGAGGCAGAAAGCTCTAGCATGTCCACATGCAGCCCGAACTTTTGTTTGAACCACCCTCTGGGCTGGGAATGGAGGGCAGTTGGTAGAGGCCTTGCCTGGCATGCCAAGTTCCATCCCAGCAGCACTTTAACCCAGCGGAACATACTTCTAACCCCAGCTCTCAGGATGTGAAGACGGGGGGATTACACGGTCCATCATCCTCATCTACAAAATGAGTTTCACAAAGATTACATGAGACCCCGTGTCAATATTTTCAAAAGGAGAAAGGAGGGCTGGAGAGCTTGCTAAAAAGGAGACAGAGAGGGAGGGAGGGAAAGAGAGAGGGAAGAAGGGAGGGAAGGAGGAAGATCGTTTTCTTGTCTCTGGACCAGCTGTTGTCTTGGTATCGAGGATTTCATCCTCAATTGTGTAATATTCTTAATGTGCCTTGGGAAACACTGCTTCCCCCAATGTGCCCAAAAGTGGCCATTTCCCTCTCCCCAGGGACAGATGGCACTCTTCTCGCCAGCATATGACAGAGCCCAAATCAGGACCAAGATAAACCAGAAACCCACACGCCCATAGGAAAAGAAATGCCATGGGCAGTTATTTTTGGAGGTTTTGTTGTTGTTGTCGTTTTTAATTTTGCTGAATTGCAAGAGGAAGCTGACTGACCTGTCATTATGAAGGAGAATCATCAAAGCCCCATTTCAGCTAGAATTAATTTAAAAACATGTTAGGTTTGCAGTGCTGTGTATGTTGCCCTGTGCTGGCACCAGCAGAGCTCAGAAGTGTCGAGTGCCATCTTCATTGTCAGAGATACACACTTAAGTTGGCAGGCGAAGGAAGCTGAACAGGTGACCTCATCAGGAGACGAGCTGACTGGGTGACACCAGAGTGTAAAACATCCTCTTGTGAGAAGGCTCAGAGCAGCATTTCCCTGTAGCATATCTGAGCTGATCCTAAGAAGAAAGAAGAGGTTTGTGTCTATTTCATGGTTTATTTTTCCTGCTATAGTAGTTCTTGTTGGTTGCACTGCGTATTCAAAGACACATAGTCTTACACTTGGAGAGATATTTTCAGTAAAATGTTTCAGAAATATAATTTGGTGTGGAGAATTAACTAAAGTACACGTGGCAGCTGAGGTGTCATATGATGTCAGTTCTTGGAGGTGGGCAGGGTATGGGGATCCTCTGCTTCTGCTTCTGTGAGGTTTTTGCACTTAGTACCCAATACTGCACCTTATCTACCTGTTGAACACAAGAACACAAATCACCACACCAATTAAGAAATGATCCATTTTCACTAGGAGTATGGGAGCCTCTTCTGTCTACATTTCTAGCTGTTGATGGAGATTTAAGTTCGCCACGCTCCTGTGATTGCAGCCTCCCTGCATCTCGGTGGGGGCTGTGATGCACACAGAGATAAACAGGAAAGGGTGGACACCACCTGGTTCCTCTGGAGGACCAGAGACTGTTGTCTCTTTCCAAGGATCCTGGGAGTGTGACTACCACCTTTTAAAGGGACCTCTGAATTTGGAAATAAAGTGCTAGGGACAATTTAGGAGTTGGGTCAGCAAGGAGTGTGACTATAGGTGGGATCTGGAGCGATTCTGGGCTCCCAGGAGCCGGGAGAGAGCTGAGGACCTTGGGGAAAACCACAAGGTGGGAAGGAAGAGAGCCTTGTAGAGACTCTGCCCCCGAGGCCTGACACTTCCCACTGCATGCTGGGCTAGGACAGTAAAACCCAGCATCCTTCTGTTGGGGCCTGTCTTCTTGGCTTATTCTAAGCAAGTATTCGAACAGTTTTCCCCTCCAAAAATTATATCAGTTATTTTTTTCATCATTGTGACCAAAATACCTGAAAAAAAAAACTTAAAAGGAAGAAAGATTTATTTGGCTCACAATTTTATAGGTGTGAGTCTGTCATGATGGCGGGGGCTGGGGGAGGTATGACAAAGCAAAGCAGCACACATCATGGTGACAGGGAAGGAGAAAATACTGGAAGGGGCTCGGGGACACACGCACAGTGACAAACTCCTTCCTGATTTTCACCACCTCCCAGTAACAGCACCATCTTACTGTGACTCACTCAAGGGATTAATTTATTGATCAGATCAAAGCCCTTATGATCTAATCATCTCTGAAAACACTCTCTCACACATAGCCAGCGTGTGCTGTGCTAATTTCTTCAGCATTTGTCAACCTAATCCACGTGACTGTCACCTCAGTAAATCAGGAAAGCAGGAGCAGGAAAGGTTAAGGAAAGAGTCCAGAGCTCTACAACATGAGCTCACGTCTTGGTCCTGGCATTGGCTGTTTATGTAACCTTGAGCCAGTTCCCACATCTGAACCTTGTCTCCTCATTGGTAGCAGAAGGTGGCTTGTATTATATAGCACACAGCAAACCTGCACAATGATGCTGTAAGGAGGCAGGCCTTTCAGGGGGACCCTTGTCTACTCAGGTGAGACCTATGGAACAGAAAATCAAAAACCTACCATAGGCAACACTTGTTGAGTCTTCTGTTTACCCTACTGTGCTCCAGAGCAGGGTCCTTCTGATAACTGCAGGACTCTCAGGCTCTCCCAAAAGATGGTAACATTTCCCTCCAAGTTTCTGTTTAGAATTGCTATTGTAAATGTCAGTGGCACCCACAGCCTCTCTTATAGTCTTTCCACCCAGGTGCCCTGTGGATTGGGTTTGCATGGTGGGGCAAGGTGACCCAGCCTGACTTTGGTCCTGACCTGAGAGCCAGAAATGTTGGTTTGAGTCCTAACTTGGCTGCAGTCTCGTTGCATGGGCAGTCGAGGATGTGTGGAAGACAAAGAGAAAATCAGCTTATTTAGACGCAACTGTAATGAGAATTCTGTGGATCCTTGCCAAGTTGACACCAACATGCCAACGAACCTACAAATTTAGGGTACCCTGGATTCTTATGAACTTCATTAAATCCATAAATTACCAGAGGGTAAGGTTCGAAGAGGCTTTATTAGATTAGGAGAAGGAAAAGGAGGAGGTACAGAGAGCTCCTGCATGAGTGGGAGAAGCAGCCCCTGGAGACTGAGGCGAGAGGGCTTACCAGAGCCTGGAGTTTCAGAAGTCTGGCCAGCCAAGAAGAGAGCTTTGGAGACCTCTGGCTCTCTAGAGTGGCCTGAACACTGCAGGTCTGGGCACCCACTTCGGTGCACAGTGTGGGTTAGAGAGGTGCCAGCCTTTGTGCCCCATGACATCCACCACACTACCTCGTTTCCAGAAAACTGGTGACACTCTTCAGTGAGTCCTTTGGAAATAATCCAGTGAAACAAGACTTTGGCAGAAAAAGAATGAGGCGATTTGATGTCATGTTTTCTTTTCCTTCCTGAGATCAGTTTGCACATGCAGTATTTATTACTTAGTAGCAGAGAGCACTAGGAGCACTCCTGCATGAGTGAAATCAGAGCAACTCCTGTGTAAATCACACGAACCGCCCTTCTTGGACCAGAACCAGGAAGCTGGACCTCTGAAACAGGTCAGGGAAGCAGCTGCCACCAGTCTGTGGCACAGTCTGTGGGTGACGGCTCATGTTAGGTCAAGGCCAGTACTTTGGACATCCTCCACTGAACACTTTTCTGGAACAATTCCTGGGAAAATAGTGTGACTTATGACCTAATCCTGCAGCATGTCCTTTTTATTTTCCTACCCATTGCATCAATATACAAGAAAAATTAATCTCCCTTCAGAAACAAGAACACAAAAGTGACTTAATCACTGTAACAAATCAATTTCCCAATGCTTTTATTTTGATGAAATACTGTTCAGGGCCTGTGGATGGAGCTGACTCCCATGTCTGAACCAGTCAGTCAGGCACCTCTTGCCTGGCCTTCAAGCTTCTCACCAGCTGTTGGCTGTCCTGGTTGGGGTCAGTGGCCACACACCTTCCCTTTAGGCTCCGAGTGTGTGCTGTACACCCAGGGCCCACCCTCTCAACCGCCATGTTTCTGGGAAGCCCCTTTCCTTGCTTATGAGAAGCCTGCGTGTGTCACTCAACTGACCCTTTGCAGAGTCCCCAGGTCTAGAGAATTGTGTGTAATTCTCAGCCAGCCAGCCTCGTCTTTTAGAGAGACAAAGTGTGATCAATGAAAGCCATGCAGGACATTTGGGGAATTCCCTCTGTAAACAAATATCACCCCCTTTTCTGATGAAAACGAAGAAACTCCAGGATTACAGCCCAAGCCCTACAGCCTCCCTTATCTACAGGAGGGTTAGCCCAGCTTAACTGCGCTTTCTACAGGAGGGTTAGCTCGGTCTACCTGAACTTTCTACAGGAGAGTTAGCCTGGCTTAACTGCACTTTCAAGAGACACTCTGCCTTTGAATTAGCTGTGTCCCTTGAATAGATTAGGTGTCACCTGACAGCTTCCAGCACAGGGTGCTAAGTAGCCCCACACAGGCAGTGGAGGAATTGAAAGGCTGTAGGCCTTTGATATACAGCTCACAGGGACAGAGAGCAGTGCACCAGTGAGGATGATTACTGCAGCTCCACACGCTTTCTAGACCATAACAAGCTCTCTCCAGCCTAGTGAGAAGTCGCAGGGCACCCCATTCCTTGGTTAAGCAGCAGTAATCACAATTTGTGGTTAATTTCTTGGATTTGCTATCTCTCCAAAGAGATCTGACTTGTTGAGCGCAGGAAATGTATGGTTCGTCTCTGTGCCCCTCATTCCTGATGAGAAGTCTGGCCTAGAAGGCCCCAAACAATGTGGGCATGCATGTATATATGTGCATGTGTGTATGAAGGGCATTAAAGTTATTCTTCGCCTGTGACGCCTTCAGACGTTAGCTCTTGCAGTCCAAAGGAAGTACAGACTTTATATGTAGTCTGCTTAAGTCTAGTTGGGTTTCAGATAGTCGCTCTGTGGAGTAGAACTGATCAAGAAACAGACATTAGAAGAGTTTTGGACAGAATGCAACCGAAATGAGACACCCTGAGGACAAAGAATCTATAGCCCAGAACTGACCAGAAGCTCTCAGGCTGGCACTTAGGACCTGAGTCTCTGAGTGATCCTGGAAAGCGCCTGACACTCAGAATTAACATGGCAACAGGGTCCTAATGCTTGGAAATGCCAAGGGCAGAGGCTCATCGGATGTCTACAGGATTGAGGAAGGGTGATGGGGAACGCTGGAACTGTGATTAAAAGCTTCCCAAAGATTAGTGATCTCAGCTCACTATGGGCATCTCTCCAAAGGCTCCAAGTGACACCATTGCCAGGAGGAGGGGACCAGATCAAGGTCCCCACATTCTCCATGGTCTTCTGTGTACGCATCGGTTGGCTCTGGTCACCCATCTCTGTGGAGCTCCATGTCTTCATTTCCCCTGTTATTCATCAGGGTCACATAGTAGGACAACACATGGAGCCTTCCAAAGTGATGTACATGGTCTGAGCCCCCCCCCCCAGTGGATGAGGCTCAACTGGCCAGTGAGGAGGCCCAGTACCTGCCTTCTTCCAAGCCCCATGGAGGATGCTCTCATGCATTTCTGTGCAAACATGCAAGAATGAGATGGCGTGCTGAGATGAACTGCCAGTCAAACAGCCCTGCATTCAATTGGCTCCCACTTAAAACCCCAGGGGAAAAGGAGTAAAGTGTCAGGATGCAGATGAGGTGGGGGTGCTGTGCTGCCCCCTGATCTGGGTAGCATGGCATGGGTCTACTTTACCTTAGGCGGTTGTGATGTTCAGTTGTGTTGCAATGCACTGATGTGACTTATGAGAACTTGCTGGGTAGAGAATCATCCTCAGATGGCACAAAGCCCTGAAGTCAAGTAAGCACTCACGGCCTCCCTCGGGACTCTCCTGGGGTGCCTGGAGAGCTTCATGGACCATCTATCTCCCTGACAGGAACACACTGTGTTTCGCTCCTCTCAGAACTTGGCCATCTTGCTAACGGGTCTCCTGCTGTCTAGCTGTGCTGAGACCACAATGGCTTCAGGCTGTGCCCCAACCAAGAGGGATCCTCCACCTACAATCAGCTCCCACACCCACCCACAGCCATCTGCTCTTAAACCTTCATTAAATTTGAAGTTGCCACTGTGCGGCGTAAAACTTATGCAAACACTTTCAAACTGTGTTTGAGATATTGCCATTTATCAATGGCCAAAGGCCCAAGAGTCTCTTCCTACATAAAAAGTCAAAAGGACATCCCAATAGATACTGCTGAGTCCACACAAGAGTTTCATTTCTACGTTCAAGAGTAGTGAAGGAGCCACTGGAACAGTTCTATCTGCTCCTTTCAGGAGGCAACAAAGATGAAAAGCCCTAAAGAATGGAGCCACAACAAGCTATAGGATAGAATTGCTTGGAGATCGTTTTGTTTTCCCTCAGTTGTTTGAAGGGCAGACTCTGATAGCTCAGGATCATCTAGGACAGAATTGACAGAGAGGTTTAACTTGAGGACACCTCCTGTTAATGGATGGCTGTTGGCAGAGAGGCTCTTTCAAGGCCTTGCCTGCCTCAGTGGTCCAGCACTGGGTTGGAAGCATGTGGGTGATTCCTCTCCAAGCACCGTGTCTGAGGGGCCTTTGCTCCGCTTCTCTGTTTCTCTGGGCAGGAGTTATACCACCAGTCGTACGACTGTGTCTGCGTCATGTTTGCCTCCATTCCGGACTTCAAGGAGTTCTACACGGAATCAGATGTCAACAAGGAGGGCCTGGAATGCCTCCGGCTTCTGAATGAGATCATCGCTGACTTTGATGATGTAGGTGCCGAGACTTAATTAATCCTGAAGGGAAGGGGAGGGGAGGGCCCAGGCCCACACAGCATTTGAAGATAGTTCAGTATATTGACACATCTTCAGAGTTGTCCTTGGATCTACTCCCAGGTGGTTTCAGTTGAAGCGATATGCTTTTATCTATTTTTCTATCTATATATCTATCTATCATCTATCTATCTATCATCTATCTAGGTCACTGGATAATTTAGGGGAGACAAAAACATTTTATTTTTGAAGCCATCATGACTACAGGAGACGGATATCAAAATCTGTATACAACGAATTAATGAATTTTCTAGAATGATAACATCAGGAGAAAATACTTGCCCTCCCCTTCTTTATTAAAGCACAGTGAGTCTATTTATTACAGTAGACTACTAGCATGCCTCTGCTTATTTCAAGGCCTCTGTCAGACACCAAGCTGAGGCATGCCTGAGTGACAGTTTAAAATGACAAAGCAATGAATGTGTGAGGTAACATAGCGTTTTAGAAGGGATAAGTTGAATATTTTAGACTTTGAAATAGGTATCATTTTCCAACTATTAATGTTCTGTCTACAACATAATGATATGTCCTGTGTTTTGGTAAGAAAAAACACACCTCTGGCTTCAAGACTAGTGCCAATACACAACTCTTGTCAATATTATACAAAATGGAAGGAATTTGTCATGTGAGATCATAGGTTCATCATCATTCATGGGACTCTGAAATGTGACGATTTGTAATGTGACGTCCCAGACAAACTTAATCCCAAATGTCTATGGGTCTGTTTTCTCCTCATCACAACCTCCTCCTTGTGAGTTTCCCTCTAGATACTCATGGGGAAGGCCTGACAAGCACAGATGGCTGCTGTTATACCACGTGCACAGAGGAAACGGCTGTGTGTTAGCTCCAACTGCCCTGCAGAAAAATAAAAGTTCCCCAGTAGTGTGTCAGTTACTTTCTCACTGCTGGGACAAAATACCAGACCAGAGGCAACATAGAGAAGAAAGAGGTTTAATTCAGCTTACAGTTCCAGAGGGTAGAGTCCATCACAGTGAGGAAACATGGTGAGGGCAGGAGCAGGAAGCTGGAATCACATTTACATTGTCACCTTGGCAGGCAGAGGTAGATGGAGGGGGGGAGGAGAGAGAGAAATGGGGCTGGGCTGTAACACCCCAAGGCAAGCTCCCAGGGAGACCCTTCCTCCGATTAAGGCTCCTAAACGGTTCACAACCTTTCAGAATGGTACCACCTGCTGGGAATTAAGTATTCAAGCCCATGATCTTACGGAGGTCATTTTTATATTCAAACCACCCCACCCAATATTGATGACAGTTGAGTGACAATAGATGTATGCACAGAGACTGCTCGACAAGAATCCTGGAATAATTTCCCTTGAAAACTGGATTGCCAAGAAAGCAGCAGGAACGCGCTTCTGCTCTTTGGTGGGAGCCATTTATGAGCCCTTGCTGAGCAGATGTACGCTCTGAGTCTCCTCTAGATCCTGCTCCTCCCCTCAGTTCAGTTCTGGTTGCTACCGTCCCACTCAGGGGCCAGGGACAAGTCGACAAGGAAATTGATAAATGGCACCAAACCAGGAAAGTTAGGTCTGGGGCTGATGGCAGATCTTGGTTGTAGGTTTGTAATCTGCCCACCTCAAGTGCCCAGTGAACCATCGTTGGCGCTGATCACTGGTCACAAGTCTACAACCCTATGTCCCCTCACGCCACATCGTAATTCCCTGTGCTCCCTTCCCTAGCAAAGCTTGACAGGCAACTTGTGTTCATAGAGAGTAAATCACCGTGTTCTCTTGGCCTCCAAGATCACACTCTTTAGGAAATGCGTCAAGTGTTCTCTGCCAGCAAGCTCGAGGTGGGTGATGCGGTGTTTTGGACAAGCCATGTTTGCCTTCCTGGGCGCTGCCATCTAAGAATGGCTCTGACGGGGTCCCAGCTTCAGGCCAGTAACCTAAGATTGCCATTGCTCTGCAGCTGCTGTCCAAGCCCAAGTTCAGTGGTGTGGAAAAGATCAAGACCATCGGCAGCACATACATGGCCGCCACGGGTCTGAGCGCTGTACCCAGCCAAGAGCACACCCAGGTAGGTGCAGATGCGGCACACACTGAGGGTGCGCGTGAGCCCAGCTCCATCCCAGGAAGCCCTGGAGCCTAAAGGGCCTTGCGAAAACCAAAAAACTCTACAGACTTTACAGAGTATATGCCCTGAAGCTCAGTGCTCACATTTTTAGTAAAATAGGACCCAGAAACTCTAGAGAGTGTGCACTGTGATGCTCAGCGGTCACATTGCTAGAGAAGGAGGAAAACTCTATAGAGTGTGCAGGGTGCACAACCTGAAGCTCAGTGGTCTGTTCCTAGGAGCAAAACAAGCAGGAAGTTCGGAAGACTTATTAGAGCTCCCAGGGCTCCTGCTATCTCTCCAATGTGAGGAAAAGCAATCAGTGGCTTCTTGGAAGCAGAGAAGCAGGCAATGGAAGATGAGAGTCAGTTATCTTAGGGGCTCGTTCAGGGTGTCCCTTGACTTTTGCTAGTTTTAATTTTCATTTATTTTTAAAATTATTTTTCAGTGGCATACAGAAATTTAAGTATATCATTCATTCTGGCACTGTCAAATATAATTTGGTTTTGTTGCTTCCCCCCCATTCTCATCCACAGTCTCTCTCCCCTCCCACTCCCTTCCTCCTGTACCTTTCCCCCTTCTGTTTATAGATCACATGTCTCCTTTTGCCCTTCCCTGTTCCCTCTTCCAGCTCATCTCTTTATAATTGCTTTCGGTTGTCGTGATTGATAGCTTTATAGATTTTATCCACGTTTGCCCCATTATGGTAATCACTATGGAGGTATCTTTAAATGACCCTAAGAACTCCACACTCTATTGTAGAGATACCAGCACAGCCAAGTTGTCCCTCTATTCACAATAGCTAAGAACTGGAGTCAGCCTAGCTGCCATTAACAGAATACAGTGAAAACGTAGATACACAGGATGCAGTTCTATTCAGCAGGAGAGAAAAATAAAACTATGAACTTTCCAAGAAAATGTATGGACCTAGACAAAATAACATTAATTACCATAACTCCACCCCTTGCCTTTGATTGGAAACAGTGGAATCGGAAGTCATTGATCACACAGGCAAGGGGGGTGAGGAGAGTCTTCCGCTGGGTGCTTTGTGTCTGCGTAGGTGTGTCTTTGCATGGCTGGTTGGGTCATCAGAAAGGGTCACTGAACACGACTCCCATCTCCTTGGGTGAGTATCCATCCTGGCCTGCACTCAGCACAGGTTTGCATGACCCCTGCCTTCTGTTGAGCACGGCTTGAAAAACTAGGTGGGTTCCAGAGAAGGGAAGGACTGGTCCCAGATTCTCAGCTGGCCATAGCCAGCTCTGTTGGGAGGAGTGAGGAGAAAAAGGGCATCAGAGGGGGCCTGTTTCCTTCCTAACGGCCATGGGCACAGAAGAGGAGGTGGTGGTCTCTGACTCGAGGTCTAGTCCTCACACTGTTGCAAGGAGATGGGTCGTGCATCCCGCTTGTCCGCTTCAGGTAGGCAGGGTCACAGAATTACTTGCAGTGGGCATGAATTACTTCGTCAATGAGGAAAGGAAGTACAATAAGAAACAGTAAATGTTCTGGAGAAATCTAGCCACTAAAAGTGTCTCGTGAAGAGAGGAGATTCGGGACAAGCAGGTTTCCTTTGCCTTGGGGTCCAAGATGTTGAGCATAGCACTGTGAGAACCTATCCAAGTCCTCATCACAGTCTTGCCGCTCTGGCGGCTAGGAGCTGGCTTCTGCTAAGGTCTTTCTTCCTGGTGTGCTGCCTTCTCACTGGAGCCTCACATTCCATGGTGGGTGTAGGAGAGAAATGGAGACAGAGAAGCCAGAGGGAAAGGAAGAGACAGACAGGCAAGCAGACACAGAAAAGCAGACAGAAAGAGGATGGGAACGAAGACTCTTGGGAATTCGACCAGAGGCTATTCATGCCCTTGTCTACATATTATTTACAGAAGGGCTGAATTTCTCTTACCTAATTCTCTATGAAAATTTTCTCATAGACATAAACACATGTTGAACTATATTTTACTAATATAAGTATGTCTTCATCTAATCAAGTTGGAAATCACAGGCCGGGAAGATGGCTCGGTTGGTAAAGAGCTTGCTGTGCAATGTGAGGACCTGAGTTAGAATGTCCAGAACCAGCAGATGCTGGGTTGGTATGGGGCCTGTGTATAACACCATTGCATGGGAAGCAGAGGTGAGGATACGTGTGGCAAGCTACCTAGACTAGCTGATCTGGAGATCTGGAAGTCTCTGGATTCAAATGAGAGATCCTACCTCAGTAAATAAGGTGCAGAGCAATCAAGGAAGACCACTGACATCACCTGGGGCCTCCACACACACACACACACACACACACACAAGCTTAGCTACCACAAGGCCACCCACCCCTTGTCTCCTCAAACTATACCACTACTGAACCTTGACAATAGTCCAGTCCTCAGAGGTGGATGCCAAACCCTCTGACCAAGGTTGTCAGGAGAACAATAGGCCTAGGGTACGGCTACAGAAAAATGCCCAAAAGATACAGGCAAGGCTCTATCTTTCCAGAACTCTTATAAAAATCCTAGTAACCCTTAGAGAACCCTACCTATTTTATAAATTGTATGTCAAAGTAGATATTTGGTTAAACAATAAATAGAAAATATTTTGTCTATACACTGAGACACAAAGTCTCATCTCAGATGTGGTATTTGTTTTTATTTTTTATAAAAATAACCAAGATTATCATGAAAACTTATCAAGCATGCTATTTTCCTTTACACACTGTAATAAACTCTACATTTCAGAAAACCCGCATTGATCTTACTGACATTTTCATTAACGGCTACCATTACAAAGGGCGTGTTGAGTGTGAATAACCTACGTGGTTATGATGATATTTGATATTTCATTTATGCCAAAACCTTACCTTTGTTCTTCCAGAGGGAACGTGGCACCATTGTACAAAGCAGAGCATACGCATGTTACTTGCCTATGAAGACCATGGAGTCGAGAAAACATTTGGAATGGTGCCATCTTCCCCACAGCCTGATGAAACAGAGATGGTCGCCATGTTATGTACAAGGAAACAGATGCAGAAACCTTTGCTTTGAAGGTGATAAGTAGGTTCATGTCAAAGTCATGCTGCAGCCTGTCCCCTGAAAAATGTCCCTGAGCAGTGGTGACTGGGCGTGTGGTCAGCAAGTTTGGTAGCACAGAGATGGAGGGAGGTCATGGCGAACTGCAAAGGCAGGCTGGAAGCAGTGATGCCCAAGGTGAACATGATCTCCAGATCAGCTAGTCTAGGTAGCTTGCCACAGGTATCCTCGCCTCTGCTTCCCATGGCGGGCATGTCCAGGCGGGGAGCGAAGGTGAGGCAGTGGTAAGGGCCACCGGTGGAGTTCTGGACAGACAGAGCCTTGCCTGTATCCTTTGGGCATTTTCCTGCAGCCGTACCCTAGGCCTATTGTTCTCCTGGCAACCTTGGTCAGATTCATGAATGCTCCGTGCTAGTTTCTCCATCTGTGAAACGGTCAGAGGGTTTGGCATCCACCTCAAGGTTCAGTAGTGGTATAGTTTGAGGAGACAAGGGGTGGGTGGCCTTGTGGTAGGAAAAATTATATGAATTATGGCCATGTGAAAGTTATCTTTCATTGATAACTACCTAGGCATTTCCTGTTTGAAAGGATGCCCTCCTTATCTATGGAAAACCACCGAGAGGCCATCTCAGGACTGACAGGACAGCCTCTGCCTCTTCTGTATTTAAACAAAACAGTGAATTCTAATTTTTAAAAATAATTCATTTATATATTTATGTATGTATGTATGTATTTGAGAGAGAATGAAAGAGGCAGGTAGAGAGAGAATGGGCACGACAAGGCCTCCAGCCACTGCAAATGAGCTCCAGACACATGAGTCACCTTGCTTCCCATGGGTACTGGGGGAATCAAACTCAGGTTGTTCTGCTTTGCAGGCAAACGTTTTAACTGCTAAACCATCTCTCCAGCCTGTAAATTCTAATTTTTAAGCACTAAGACAATGTGACTAAAAGATTTCATTGCCTGAAAGAATTACTTAGTATGAGTATTTTTAAATTTCTTTTTATTTTTGAAACTTTTATACATAGATGCAATGCATTTTGATCCCTCTCTCTCCCATTACTCCTCTGTCACCCCTCACCCTCCTACTAAGACCATTCTTCTTCCTATTTAATCCTCATCCTACTTTAATGCTTTGATGTTGTTTCCCATTGTGACCACTGAGTTGAATTAGAGTTGTTTGCATGATCATGGGTTGGAGGTCACTGACTGAGAACGGAAACTCATCGGTGGCCCACCTCCGAGGGAAGAAAACCACCAACTCAGTCAAATATGAGGCCATGGGACTGAACGGAGTTCTTCAGAAGGGTAAATAGCTAAAGATTCTTATGATATATAATATATATGCATATATATAACAGCATAATAAATTATATAACTTCCATTATAAAGGGTTCAACATCCTAGCCATCGAGGAAATGCAAATCAATCCTGCCCTTGAGAGTCCATTTCACTCTGGTCAGAATGTGTGATCAAAAAACAAGCTAACAAATACTGATTGGTGTTTTTAAAAGGGGACATTTGTCACCTGCTCTCATTATTCCTCGACACATGGCCTGATGACCAGGTGTTCCCTGACAGAATCAGCAGAGGATTCATTCTGCCCTGTGACCTCGCTCTGTTCCAAACACCGCTCCTGCAGCCCCACTTATCACTTTTCCGTGTCCACTTTGCTGAAGAGGGATTGTTTCCACCTAGGAAAACGGATGGGTTTCCTGGCTGATTTTCATCTTGATGTCAGGAGCAGCCAGAGCAGAGCAGCTGCTGCTCTTGCTCTTGGCACACGCACCCCACAGTCTGCACCTCTTCCCCTCCCTCAGCTGCTCTGCAGCCTCCCTTGCTGTACCTCTGATAGGCTCTGTGGGTCCCACTGCCATGGACGACCTTCCTTCATTCCCTCGCCAGTGATGGGCACTATTGCTGGGTACAGCAATTACATGACTAAGTTGAATCTTTTCCCAACTAATTCAACTAGGAACTTAAATCCATCAAAACCACAGTTCAGGGAAGAAAACTCATCCAAACCCGTGCTTGGATCTTACATTTGTAGTAAGCCAAACTTTTGGCTTGGATTCACAGCTGCAGAGAGCTTAGTCCTCCCTGCCAGCAACACTCTGGAAGAAGCAATGTGCAATGCAGAGTGGAGAGCAGAGAAGTGAGAGGAAGGAGAAGGGAGCGTCCTGCTTGATCAAAGTGTGCACATGGGTGCTGGCTATGTTGTTGTTTTTAACATTTGTGTTGTTGCCCTCTTTTAATTATTTGATTTCATTTTTAAACATTTTATTGAACATTACTTAAGATAAATTTGTTTGCTTACCATGTGTAAGCAAATTGGGCAGGCTGATATTGTAAGTGGATCTCCTATTCCATCTAACTCTTGCTGGGTTTCCTCTGAAATAACCACTGTAATTAAGCTCACATTTTCCCTTTTCTAATGGTTCCTCGATCTCCATCCCAACCTGGTTCCAGGCTCCTCCATGTGAGCCACCCCTGAGAGTCCTGCATTGAGTCACCCAGGCATCAGTGATGAAATGAAAGGGGAATGGACGAGCAATGGACAGGAAATACTTCCATTACGCCTCGACCACTCCCTGAGAACTCAGCTTGGCTACTGAGGAGCTTATGTACCTGTCATGTGATTTCTTTGTCTACTCTTCAACCAGGGCTCCTGCTGGTGACCAACCTTGGGAGGGACAGTCTGGAAATTAAGGAGTGCCAACAGCAGCAGGGGTCCTGCCGTCAGTCAGAGAGGCAGCTCAGGATCTTTCGAGATCTCCCTCTGCCAAGTTCACAGGAGCTGAGATGCTCATTGAAACCAATAGTCCCAATTGCCTTGACCTGTAAGTGCAGAGGGGAGGTGAACCGCTGAAATGAGGTCCGAAGGCTATGCTCTCTTGTACCCACGCTAAGGCTTTCATGTTGTGTCTTCAGTAGCAAGAACTTTCTGTTTCCATGGTCAATAGGAAAATGAAAACTGAAAACGAAAGGAAGGATGGATGGAAGGAAAGAAGGAAGGCAGCCATTCTGTTTTGCTATGTACACTAACACTCTCAAAGACTTTTGAAGTGTCAAAGTCATTCAAGAGGATGAGCTGTTCCATGGGTGGAAACAGGGAAGAACATACCTAGCTAGTCCCAAGATAGTTTCTTTCTGTCATGGTCTGTGAGTTGCCCTCAGGTGACTTGGCTGTGGTGTGGGAGGTGGTAGAACAAGAGGCAGGAACATAGATCACTGGAGGAGTGTCCCCAAAGGCAGGCTGCTTCCTCAGCTGTGCATGCTCCCATGACGTGCCGTCTTTCAGCAGACCAAAGGCAATAGGGCCAAGTGACCATAAACTGAGACCTCTGAAACTGTGAGCCAAAACGAACCTTTCTTCGACGTAAGTTATCTCAGGTATTTTATCATAGTGACAGGGACCTTTTCTACACGATCACAATGGAAACCAGATTAACTCCGAGTTCCAAGGATACATCTGCGGCTGTGTACACTGCCTTTGTCAGTTCCTTGAATCACACCACGACCCTATGAGGTAGATGGTTACTATCTTATTACAATGAGGAGAAGGAAGTTCTGAGAAGTGATTGCCCAAAGCCTAGTAACTGATTGCAGAACCTGGATCTGAGCGCACCTGGTGGGATTTACAGAGTTCCTTCTCTTGGGTAGGCTGAGCCACAGTGTGCAGCTCACCTGGGAGAGCTGCATGTCCCTTCACAGAACCAAAAGGATGCTCAGATTTCCTGGGGGACCCGTGTAGAGCACATCTCCTTAGTCCCCTGAAAAATCAAGCAAGTGGGAGTCCAAACAGCAGGAAATTTTCATCACAGAAATGGTGCCAGGCACATGGTGTGTGTTCTGTGCTTGGAGGGAAGGGAAGAGAGAAAGGTTTCCTTAATTTTGGCCTAAAAAGTTATTAAGTAGTCACTTGCATTTAAAAATAGTCTCATTAAACATAGATCTAATTTTCTTGTTACTTAAGTTTCCAAAACATTTGGTTTGAAATATGTGTTTCAGGGAATCACATGTGTTGCCTCTGGGTAGCTGAGTGTCAATGTAATGTTTGTAGATACCTGGCAGAAAATATTTAGGTCATGGGAGAAATAACTGCTTCATAGTGCCATCAAGTATTTATCAAGTGCTCAGTTATGTGGACCTTTCAAGAAGAATTGAGTTCTCTCTGAGACCTCACATAATTTTTTTCTAGAGTTTACTGAGTCCACACGAATTATTGACATTGGATTTAAACACCACTTCCAGAACTCAATCTCGCCTGACTACTGAGGTCATTTAACACCTCCACTTTCAGCTGCCTGCATGGAAGCAGGTTGGGGTAACCATCAGGGAGCAGGGAGTGCATTTTGCACCTTGGTTCACAGAAAGCAGATCATTCCTCCCAAGATAAACGTGCCTTCCTCACTGCACAGGTGTGGTTTTTCTTTTAACCATTTGAGGTTTTGTTGTTGCTTTAGCAATGTGATTCTTTCAGTTAAAAGGCAAGGTGTGTTCCATCTGATTTCACAAGCCTCAGATCCCTTGTTCCTCATAAGTCCTGAAATGACATGTATTACTAAGATATAGTAGAAAGCCTCACCGGTCTTTATAAAAAAAAAATAATAAACAGCATTGTGTATCCACACCAACGTTAGCTGGTCAGCTGCTTCCTAATTCCAGATGACATTGTTCAGTTTTTCTTTCATAATGTTTTGGTGATGATTTCTCTCTTGCTGAGAAATTTAATTGTTCTTTTCCACTCACATTTTTATTATTTGTGGCTTTAGTGACCCTCAGCTCAGAGCAAGCACCCTTCATGGGGAGAGGGAAAATTGGTCAGTCTTGGTCATTTCAACTAGAGGTTGAGAGTGTTATTCACATCTAGTGGTTAGATGCAGAGGTGGAGGTGAATATCTGTGATACCCAGGATGGGCCCAGAACAGTGAATGGTCCAAAGGTCAGTAATGCCAGTGTGAGCGCCTGCTGTATGTATTGTGATGCCTCTCTGTTGTTCAAATCGAACTGCTGTACAGATGAGGTGAATAACTACCGTGTCATTGTCCTCATTCCTGTAACCACAATGTTTTGGTGCACCTTATCATCAAAAAGTATGTAACAGAAATATTCAGAGCATATGAATTAATACATGGTATGAATATAATATACATAATATATATTTTTAAATGACCAAAACAGAAATTAATAAAAGATAAATTTCAAAAATAAATGTACTTTAGTCCCAGCACTGGAGAGGCAGAGGTTTGAGGCCACCCTGAGACCATGTAATGAATTCCATGTCTGCCTGGGCTAAAGCAAGGAGACCCTACCTTAAAAAACATACATAGGGCTGGAGAGATGGCTCAGCGGTTGGGGCACTTGCCTCCAGTGCCTAAGGCCCCGGGTACAATTCTCCAGGTCCCACATAAGCCAGACCCACAAGGTGGTGGCCATGGTGCGCTCTCTCTCTCTCTGTCTCTGTCTCTGTCTCTCTCTCTGTCTCTGTCTCTCTCTCTCTCTGCTTGAAAATGAATAAAATATTAAAAAAAAAACATACATACACTCAGGGAACTGAGCGGAAGAGGGGGAGGAAAGATTGTGAGAGCCGTGGTGGGGGAGACTGTCCAGAGACATGGCACCCATCAGTAACAACACACTTGGGCCAGGAGAACCGGGCTGAGTACTAGGATATCCAGGATCCCTTGCCACAAGGACTAAGACAGACAGCCCAAGGAGGAGGATATCCAACTGATCAGGGATGGGGAGGGGGGAATTGGGGAATTCGGGATAACAACGCATTGTTTGCCCACTAAATAATGTAACTCATTATGGACAACAAATATATATTTAAAAAAACACACATACATACATACATAAATAAATAAAATGTAAATATAAAAAGTATTAAAGTTAATGGTAGCTATACATTAGTAACAGGAATGTTAACTGTAAATTAATAGACGATAGACATAGAAATCCTCATTCTCATCGGAAAGTTTGGACTTCTCTCCTTGGGCTCCATAATTCTCTCCTCCCCAGGGCATGATAAAACTCAGGGATGAGTTACAAGCAGAAAGCAGTAGTTTTCAGGAGCTCTCTAAGAGATCCCCCAGGCCAGCTGGCTCATGAGCAGACTCCGCTCCAGTGGCCCGTGTTCCTAAGGCCTGGTTTCTCCCGAGGCCTTTTGTGTCCTCACTGCGTATGTCTGCATCCCAATCTGTCCTTCCAGAGACTTCCATTCTGTTGGATTGGGGTTCACCCAGTTACCTCCGTTAATGACCTCTTTAAAGACTGTTTCTAAACAAGACTTGCGCCGTAGGGTGGACAGTGGCTAAGCCCACACACACTCCCCGTCAGTCTTGATTGGCCAAAAGGTTAGAGAGCAGCACCCGCATGAGGGAGCAGGGATGCCGTGGGGACAACGGTCTTAGTGGTTGGGAGGTGACCACCATCAAGGAAGGTCGCGATGTTGGGGACAAGGAGTTCTTTCCTCCCCTTCTTTTCTTCCGTGGAGCTGGAAGCCAGTGTGTCCAGGAGGGAGCAACCCCTAGTGGCCAGCCCCCACAACCAGGGCCTAGCAGACATGGCTCAGGACTGGGCAGGTCAGGCAAAGGACCCAGTTCTTTCCAAGCCGAGGGCTGCTGACACCTTCTGAGTAAAACGATGCAGGTGCAAACCTGCATGCCCAGGCCTCACGGGACTTTCTCTGCAGATACAGAAGACACTGTAGCTGTGTCTCCCAAAGATGTCTGCCATGCTGTGGCCTCAACAACGGATTCAAAGAAGACGCTTCCTTGAGATGAGATGGAACTCTTTCCAAATGTCCTTTGGGCTCAGACCCGTCTGTGGCTGAGAGAGGCCTTCATCTCTTGCTCTCAACCTGACTGGATGCTGTCTGTCTTCCAGGAGCCCGAGCGCCAGTACATGCACATCGGCACCATGGTGGAATTTGCTTTTGCTCTAGTGGGGAAGCTGGACGCCATTAACAAGCACTCCTTCAACGACTTTAAACTGCGAGTGGGTACGTGTGCCATGGGATCTGGGCATCAGCTGGAGCAAAGGCAGAATCCGAGGAGCTGTTGAGGGCTCTGGTGATGTTGTGACAGATCTGTCACAGAGTAGAGCGGCAGGGCTGGTGTGCAGATGGAAGGACCAGGGAAGCTGTGAACCCCTGAGACCTTTTTATATAAAAATGGAAAGACGTGTCTCCTTTGACTGGACCTAAGGTACAGGCACATGGTTCATCCAATAGAGTGCAATTTAGATGGGATTCAGTTCCCAGAACCCTGATCTGTTCAGTAGCCAAGATGTCATCTGTCCAACATGCAACTGTTGACTTGCTAGAAGTCTTACTATTACTATAGAAGTATACTCTATTTTATAAACCCTTACCAATGATCTGCCTTTGGCTAACATTCATCCAGATTTCAGAACTTAAAATCTGTAATTTAACAGTGCATTTAGTGCAAGATTGGGCACAGCAACATCACATCATGGAAGAGGGAGGAGCTTATGAGATTCCAGCCCTCCCCGAGGACCCTCACAGGTAATGGTTGTGGGGTAGCTATTTTCTGCAGTAGTACAGCTACTGGCAAGGTGCCCATGTTCCTGCAAGTACAAGCCCTCATCCAGCCCAAGGGTAACTCACTGGGGTCTTAAAAAGAAAGGCATGAAAGTGTTAGGGGGGCTCCTTGGGAAGAGGAAGTAGATCAGCAGGAATGGAGTGAGAGAGAGTATAGGTATGATTGGAGGCGAGGAGAAGGGCGAGGGCGAGAGAAGCATCAGTTAGGAAAGGAGAAAGGAGGCTGTGTTGGGGGAGGGATTGAAGGAAGCCTGGGGAAAGGAAGCAAAAATCAAAATTTGTCATTATGAACAATAAAAGGGAAAAAAATAAAATTTAAAAAAAATCAAAATTTGTTTGCAAACATAAACTTTATTCTTTGTGTGACAATAAAAATAGCAGCTAAAAAAAAAACAAAAAGGGAAACAAAGAATTACTGACCCACATTCTCAGGGTGTTATAGCCTGCAAAACACCATACTTGTCCCCAGTTCCTGTTCAGACTTTCTTTAATCTTAGGGGAAAATTGCCTTTCATTAATATTTAAAAAATACATAACTTTTACTTCATTGAAAGTTTCTAACAAACTTGAAGTTGGCTTTCAGCATGCTTTGTGGGGATTTTTGTTTGGCACATTCATGTTTCAGCCCGTCAACTCAGCAGACAGCTGCCCTGCAATGTATGCGTGGCTGCGTACAGACTTCCTTTTTTTCCACAATCTTACGGTTTTCTTGGCAAAAAAATACTTTGCTTCTTCTGAATACCTACATAAGAGTAGCTCTTTTGATAAGCTCATCTGTATAGTTTTGACTTTTTCTTGCCTACAAATTTCAACTTTTTGAAAAGAAATTTCCTTTATGTACATGTGACCTGAATTTTAAAGCCCTCTCTGTATCAAATGAGACACTCTTCTCTGAGGGCTGGTTGTCACCATCCAAGCACTTTGTCTTTTATCCTTTGTCACGTCTGCTGCAGATGGGAGGCGAGCCATACGGAGCAGGACATGACCCTGGCCAGCACTCCTTGACCCTAGAGCTGACCTCTGTATTGTCATGGCTTGAGAAAGAAAAGTCCTTACACTTCCATATGATCCCTCTGCTACTATCCGAGGGTATTCCTTAAAGAACAAAGATGCGCCCAGCTCACAATCTTGGAGGCTGAAAGCTGAACCCTTCCCTTCAGCCTGTGAGGACTTTACGGTTCCATCACAACATGGGCAGTGATGTCATGGAAGAAGTAAGAGAAAGGTCACATGACAAAACAAGAGCCAGAGACACAAGGCTTGGGATGCTCTCTCGTTACAGCTCACGCTCATGGGCACTAACTCTGAGGAGCCAGCATGAATACCTTAAAGGGCAGCACCCCCACTACGACCTAATTCCCTTGAGCTAAGCCCCTCCTCTTAAAGGTTGACATCACCCCCCTGCAGACCATGCTTTTAGTGCAGGAACCTTTGGGGCAAGCATACTGAAACAATGTCTCAAAGAATAGTAAGGGACTTCCAGGGCAGAGTGCCTGCTCAGTGACGCAGGGACAGGACATCTCTTTGGCAGTCGCAGTCATCCTGTCGTCCCAAGCAAGAAGTATTGTTGAGAAAGAGGGGAGATGATGGAGCAGCAAAGGGACAGCAAACACGGGAAAATCCAAAAAGTATTGAACATTGAATTTATTGAAGAAATAACAGACCCGAGCACAGATAGAGTAGCAGCAGAATGACCCAGCAGGGAAAGGAAAATCCTGGAGGAATCTGGGTCCGTGGGTTACTTAGGGGGTTGCAGCGCGCATCAACTCCCCGTTCACCCACAGGAGCTGGGTGAGCAGCGGCTTGGAATAGCCATGAGCCGAACGAGAGATGAGACTCTCGGGAGACTGCGGCAGTGGGCAGATCTCATTTTATTGGTAGATTGCAGCTGTTTTTATAGAGAAAAGTCAGAGGTAGAAGCATAGGAAGCAAGATCTGTGAGAGAATGGTGATGTCAGCAGAGGAAATGAAACCTTATTGTTTGTTATTTGCAGTTAGGCTAAGTTAGGCTTTG
>PVHP010018304.1:0-33359 GCA_004024765.1 Zapus hudsonius | reverse complement strand
ATGAAAGCAAACTGAGAATTCTGGGATACTAGGGAGCTGTGAATACTCTATGATTAACTAGCATCCACAAGAAACCCCATAGGGGTTTTTACTCACACTTCTTATCCACCCCATGCTGCCTGTCACCAAAACCACTGGAAACTTCTCTGCAAACTGAGACTGGATCCACCCAGCACTACCCATGTCCTTAATACTAACATAACCACTCACCTGATCTGGGTCTGTGGGTTAGTTAGGGAGTTGCAGCACGCATCAACTCCCTGTATGCCCACGGGGGCTGGGAGAGCAGAGGTTTGGAATAGCTGTGAGCCGAGCGAGAGATGAGGACTCTTGGGAGAACTCGGCAGTGGGCAATTCTCATTTTATTGTAGAGAGAGCAATTGCTTATATAGAAGAATGTCAGAGGTAGAAGCATAGGAAGCAAGGAGATTGGCAGGGGCGAGTATTCTTTGGATTCCTATTTTGCATAGATAGATTGAGGGGGCTATGTGACTATAAATGGACATGTATAGAATTGTGATGTCAGCAGAGGAAATGTAACCTTATTGCTTAGGTATGTTATTGTAGCTGGACTAAGTTTAAGCCTTGAATTGCCTGCTAATCTCAGGGGACAGCTGTGGCTTGCCTGGGGGCTGGAGTGTTCAGGATTGCTAAGATTTATAGGGGCCCTCAGACTTTGCCTCAACTTCCTTATAAGGAGGAGACAGTCCTAGAAGCCTGCCAGACTCAGCAAAACCCTACATCCTCCTTGCCCCTCAGCAGGGTCCCACAACCTGACATGTTACAGGACATCAGACACAAAGAAGCTTTGCTCTGCTTTGGAGTTTTATTGTTATTGTTTATGTTTTTCAGAGTAGGGTCTCTCTCTAGCCCAGGCTGACCTGAAGTTCATTATACATTCTGAGGGTGCTCTCAAACTCATGTGGGTCCTCCTACCTCTGCCTCCCAAATCCTGGAATTCAATAGCATGCACCACCAAACCTGGCCCTTGTTTTGTTTTCTAGACAGGGCCTCACTATGTAATCTAGGGTACCATACAAACCTATGCTCCTGCTGCTTTACACCTGCCCTACTGCCATCCTTCTCACATACACATACTTGGTCCTGCAGCCTTACACCTGTGCCACTGCCATCCTTCTCCATTGCACATGCTTGTTCCTGCTGCAATACACCTGCACTACTGCCATCCTTATTCCATACATATCTGTGCTCCTGCTGCCTCACACCTGCGCTACTTTCATTCTTCTCCCTTCTCCACCCAGGCTCCTACTGCCTTAAACCTCTGCTACTGCCTTCCTTCTCCCATAAACACCTGTGCTACTGCTAGCTTACACCTGCACTTCTGCCATCCTTATCCCATACACAGCTGTGTCCTGCTGCCTTAAACCTGTGCTACTGCCATCCTTCTCCCATACAAAGCCTTGCTCCTTGTGCCTTACCCCTGTACAACTAACGTTCTTCTTCCAAAAACCCCCTTTCTCCTGCTGCCTTACACCTGTGCTACTTCCATCCTTCTCCAATAGTCCCTAATGATCCTGCTGCCTTACCCCTGCACTACTGCTATACTTCTCACATTCACTCCTGTGCTCCTGCTGACTTACACCTGCCCTACTGCCATCCTTCTCCCATACACACCTGAACTCCAGCTGCCTTACACCTACTCTACTGCCATCCTTCTCCCATACGCACTCTTGTTCCTGCTACCTTACAACTGCGCTACTGCCATCTTTGAGAGCAGGCAGACCTGCAGGCAGGGGCATACCAGAGGTGGTGGGCCCAAGCCCTGACCTTAGCTAGGGCTTTCACAGCAGTGCCTAGGACCTGGGTGCCCGGCTGTCAAAGTGAATCATGTTAATGCTTTCTGGCTTGGTCTTATAGCTGGGTTGTGGAAATGCAATGAAAACAGTGCTTACCATTCTATTTTTAACATGCCTTTTGAAAACGCTTTCAGAATAGAGCATTATATTAAAAGAAAAAAAAAACCTGTGGTAGTCAGCTTTTCATTTCTGGCAGAAAGCACCCCACCAAAAGCAGTTTATGGGAGGAAAGGGTTTATTTTGGTTTACAGATTTGAGAGGAAGCTCCATGATGGCATGGGAAGATGTGACATGAGCAGAGGCTAGACATCACCTCCTGGCCAACATCAGGTGGACAACAGTGGCAGGAGAGTGTGCCAGACGCTGGCAAGGGGGAGCTGGATAGAACACCTATAAGCCCACCCCCAACACCACAACTACTACAAAGTACCAATCCAAAATTGCCATCAGCTGAGGATCAAGCATTCAGAGCACATAAATATATAGGGGACACCTCAATCAAGCCACCATAAAAACCATTCCAATGTAATCATGAAACGTGTATGGTTATGAGTTCACATCAGCGACCATGTATCAATAATGAAAATGGAATGTGATTGAGGAAGATATCAGACATTGACCTCCATATATAAGCACATACATGTCCCCATATACATATGAACACATATGCATATTTGCTCCCAGATGAAACACACACACACTAAAAAGTAGTACTCTATTTGGCACCCATATATAGTGTAAATGATGGATGGAATCTTGCTCATGAAGAAGCAGACTGACTACAGACAAAGCCAGGTCTACTGTCCTGTCATGCATGGCTCACAACCAATTCCAGGTGGTACATGAGGTAAAAAGAATCCAGTTGAAGATGGATTCTGACTGAGGCTTGGATGGAGGGTTCATCAGAGGTGGTAGGGAGGGGCAATGCATCTACATTAAACTAGTTTTATGAAGAGAAGGCATATCACAAATCTAATGTGATCCAGGGTACAATTCCCAGGTGGAAGCAGGGTGAATTGTTCTGCCTTTCCTTCTTTAGTGGTTGGTCATTGATCTGTAAGACCTGTTTGGGTCCTGACCAGAAAGCAAGTGGGCAAGAAAGTGCTGGCTTGTCTTACAAAGAGATAGCCTGATCTTGCTGTGTTCCCTCTCTGCTATTGCTGATGTGAGCTCATTGCCACGCTTTCTTCACCATTCGCGTCGATATTATAAGCCTGAAATAAACCCTCTTCTTTCATAAGCTGCCTATGGAACAGTGTTTTGTCTCATTGACAAGAAGATAACTGCAACAGGAGAATAGGCTGTTATGAACCTGTCCGTGTGTTTTCTGTTTGTTTGGGTTTTTTTTTTTTGGAGCTAGTTTGTAGGAGGAATGTGGATGGATTTGAAACTTTAGAGAAACCTTGAAGTTTTTTAATGGACCATGGACCATTCTGGTGAATTTGAAAGACCTAAATTAGAAGAGAAGTGTGGCGTGTGAAAGTTTGGCATAAAACATTTCATAGGGTGGAATGGACTTTTTCGAGTTCAGGGTAGAGGCAGTTTGTGTGATCTTCTGGCACAAAGGCTGGCTTCCTTTTGTCCCTTCCCTGAGAACTTGAGCAAAGTTGAATTTAAAGGGAATGGATTGGTGTTCTGGTGGAAGAAAATATAGAGTAGAGAGATATTAAAGATATGAACGTTGGCACAGAAAAAAATGTGAGCAGGTTCTGATCCAGGGCAGAGGCTGCATCTTTCTGCTGTGGTTGCTTAAGAGATTACCACCATTGAGGATGAAACAGCTGATTTGTATTGGGCCTGCAGGTCCTCCCTCACCTGCCCCCGGTGCTCCTCCTGCTGGTGCTGCTGCAGGCAGCCCAGGCCCCTCTGGCCTCCACACGCCATACCCTGGCCTCCTTGCGCCTGGCCCCTCTGGCCTCCAGGCACTGTGCCCTGGCCTCCAGGCGCTTGGCCCCAGGAGGGGAGAGCTCGACATGCGGTGGCTGGGGTGCCATGGGCGCACAGGCCCCACTGGCCCCACAAGCCCTGATCATCTCTGGACCCAGTGGCGATGCAGCTTTGGTGACCAGATGTCTACCCTTGGAAGTGTATCCTTATTATGAAACCCTGGGCCAGGGCCACGGGGACACACGGGTTAGCACATCCAGGGTGTGTGACAGGGAAGCTTACACCACCCTCCGTGAGGGACTGACATGCGCACTGCGCAGTCTCCCAGCCAGGTCCAACATGCTAGCAGATGGGGGGGGGGTTAGTTACCAGTGCCTGAGAGGCCTGTGGGGGATGGGCTGGGGAACATGTGCCACCTTGAGTGGTCGGCTTGAGCTGGTCTGCATGGGAAGGAAGGAGCAGAGTGTCACGGGTGTGCATAAGGAAACTCAGTAGTGTATGGTACCTTAACCACACCTTCCCAGGTGTATCACCATACACTTCAGATCCTGCTCATAGGCAAACATAGCTAGCGTTACCATATCGACAAATCTCAGGTTCTGGCAAAAAATGGTTCAATGGGAGCTCACATTGACCAACAATATTTTGGCCATGTAAGTTCTCCCAGTCTGGAGTGGGGAGGTTCCTTTAGGGCAGGGGCGCACCCTCCTCTATGGGGTCCTGTAAGGGAGGCATGGTTGGTTGGAGTATGGCAGCAGGCTTTGTGCCATGGACCTTCTAGATCTGTTATTTTTCCCTGATGTGCCTGTCTCTCCCTCTCTTTTAGTAGATGGATGACTGAAGAGTCTGTGCTCTTCCAAACCTCAATAAATGACTTCCGTGACATGCTTACCGTGACAATGAGATTTGTTCAACGCCTACAGAAGGTGGCTGCTGAGCTAGCACATAGGGAGGAGGCCTGGGCCCTGATGGGTTTCCCCATACAAGAAATGATCATAACATTTCATGTAATTGTCACTTGTGTTAATAAAATAAAACTCAACTACTATGGGTTTTTGCTTGACTTTAATTTCAGCTGATGCAGAAACCTCCAAGTTACTCATCTTTGTCCTTAGATTGGAATGGAAGTTAAGGAATTCAGGTGGTCTCAATAGAACATGGTAGGTGATGACAACTTAGGTAATGGTAGTAAAAGATAAAAGTCAGTGATAGAGTGCTTTTCTAGAACACAGGAGATTCTGTGATCAATTCCCAATGACCACAGAAGATTTCTTAGGTTACTTGATTTTGTACATTAAATGTGTAACAGTTAAATGAGTTTTTAAGATGAGCATTTAATGTGTTTCCAAAATATATTTTCATTAACTTACTGTTTATAAAACTTCTGTAAAAATTACAGGGGCTGGAGAGATGACTTACTGGTTAAGGTGGGTGCCTCCAGAGTCTAAAGACCCAGTACCCACATAAGCCAGATGTACAAAGTGGTGCATGGTGCATGCATCTGGAGTTTGTTTGCAGGGTTGGAAGCCCTGCCCCCCCCCTCTCTCTCCTCTCTCCCTTTCCCTCTGTTTATCTCTGCTTGAAAATAAATGTTCTTTAATTGTAAGGGAGGAAGTGTTTATTACAACTTACAGTTCCAGTTCCAGGATACAGCCCATCAGGGAGGAGAAGGAATGATGGCTGAGCTCAGGAGAGCTGATCACATTCAGTCCACAGTGAGGAATCAGAGGGCAATAAAGCCTGGTGCTTAGGCAGTGATACTTTTTACATAGTTCAGGACCCAGGCCTTGGAATGATACTGCCCACAGTTAGGATGTATCTTCCCACTTCAACCTAATCAATATAATCCCTCAAGGTGATTCTCGGCTCTATCAAGATTACAATCAATATGAACCATCACAGTGTGGCGTCAACACGTGCTCATGGAATAGACCATGTACTTCTTGCAGACCATGATCTGTCTACCTTCTTCTACACCCCTGAGTCCAATGGCCAGAAAACCTCATCTGATCTTCCCATCAGGAACAATCCTTAGAGACCAGGTTGTAGGTTTGCATCAGTCCCCTGACCTTTCTAAACCAGGACACTAAAAAGACCTCTCAACACTTGAGGAATGGGGAGCCAATTACCCAATCGGAGGATCCTGTAATTGGATATTTCCCTTCTCTGAAAGCCAGCTTTGTGATCCTGTGGAGGACTCAGAGGGTGGTGGGGACCCATTGTTCACTGTGGCTAGAGCAATGCAGTCAACAGAGGAAGGCCGCAAAGGGGATAAAGCCCCAAACCATGACCCAAAATTACCCTCTCCATCAAAGACATTTTTTTGTTGTTTTTTGAGGTAGGGTGTCATTCTAGGCCAGGCTGACTTGGAATTTTAGTATGTAGTCTCACAGTGACCTCAAACTCATTGATCCTCCTTCTTCTGTCTCCTGTGTGCTGGGATTAAAGGTGTGCACCACCATGCCCAGGTCTAAAGAGCCTTTGTAATCATGCTTGTTTTCTTGGATGCCATAATCTGCTCCAAACCATACCCAGAATGGCAAATATGAGGCGAGTTAGGGTTCATCTCAGAACTGAGGTTTTGCATGCACTGGGCTTGATCCTGTGTGTGAGGACATCCAGGGCCTCCACAGTGCTGAGCACAAGCAATAAGTTTGCAGGTCATTGAAGGTGGTGGATATGACAAGAAGCAATCAGGGGATTAAATCCTGGGACAGGAATGAATGGTACAGGTGAATATAGTGTATAAACTGTATAATTTATACAATATGTAAGTATTTCCTCAGATATATAGGCTGATATCAGAGAAAGTGAGGCAGGAACTCCAAAATCCCCCTTATAGTCTCAAGTAAAGAACAAGTGGTCAAGGTGAGATTTTGTGAGCAGGCTGAAGAAGCCCCACCATACATCGAAGGAGTACCCCAGACTATTACCAAGCAGTTCCCCTGTTGTCCATGCTGCACCATAGAGGGACACTGCAGAAATGATTCCTCAACCACAAGGGGAATCTGGGGGTGGGATCCAGATTGTTGGTTCCCACAAAAGGGGAGATATTGTTATTTCTGGGTTGCCCCATGCAGGGTGAGCAGGGAGACTGAAACATGACTTCATATCTTGATCTGTGAGAGTGTAGAATGACCTCAGGATTGCTGAGTGAAATAACAATGATGGAAGTCAAGGTGAGTATTTTAGAAGGGCTTTGAATGTGGTCCTGACTCACCTTTGCTCTGATCCCAGACAGGACAGGGGCTCCTAGCCGTACTAGATGAAACTTAAGTAAATGCATTTCAGCAAAGCACCAATGGAACCCAGTTGTTCTAATACTTGCCTTGTTCCTTTGGCTTCCTGTTTCTGCATAGGAGTCACTTTCAGAGGGTTGTGTGACATTCAGGATGAACCTCTGGAGCACCAGTCAATATAGGAGGATGTCAAATGATGCAGCTGCACCTGTTGTGAACTGGGTGTCAAACTGGAATGCACTTGTTGGAATGAACCCCTTGCCCAGTCCCTGTCAAGGACTCTGAACTAAGATTTCATTTTCATAGGGTAGAAGACAAGGTTACTTTGGGAGGTGAGAGGAAGGGGTGGGCTTAGGAAGTCCCTATTCCAGGTAGGCAGTCCCCATGTCCCAGTGGCAAGCATGTTGACATTCCAGCTTCAAATTGTAGTGTACATCCAATGAGCTCCTAGCGATGGGAAAGCATGTGTAGAACTATTTTTGGAATTTTGCATAGAAGAGAAGGCAAGGTGTGAGACTAGGAGTGGGTGTCAGGAGCTCCACCTTAGATAGACAGGACCAACAATGCACCCACAACCCTGTGGAGGGCCTGCACCAGTAGGGAGATATTCAAACGTCATGGCAAGAGCTGATTGGGAAGGTGGCAGCTGCCCTAATCCCATGAGAAATTCTCCTCATAATGCAGCTCCCAGGCCTCTCCCCCAAGCCTTGCAAGAATGTGGGGTCCAGTGATAGAGACCCCTACTCAGACTGCCTGAATCTCTGCAAGGACTCATGGTCTCAGCTTCTGGTTCATGCCTGCATAGCCAGCTGCCTTTCTCCATCATCATGCACATGTACGTGTTTTGTCAAGCTCCGCCCCCAAGGAAAGGCTCCAATCCTAATGATCGCACGTCCTGCAGTAAACAGGGAGCTGATTGGTTGGCAGGAACCCCGCCCCCACTTCCGCCTCAGCCTCCATCCAGGGACTTGGGGCTGTGCCTCCGGCCATTTTGTGCGGTTCCTGACAGAGCCTTCTGCAGGTGCTCGCTTGCTGCGCAGGCTTTGGAGAAATTTGCATGTCAAACATCTGAGCCCCTTGTGCAGCTGTCCTTGCAGGCGTTCTTTCCACTGGAGGTGAGAGGGGGCTGAGGGCAGCTGAGAGAGGGCTGAGGGGAGCTGAGAGGGGGCTGAGGGGAGCTGAGAGAGGGCTGAGGGTGGACTGCAGAGAAACTGCAGGTGGAGAGAGTCCCTGCAGGCCCCCCAGCCCCCAGGTCACCAGCACGAAGGACAGGAACTGTGCATGGACCATTGTCCCATGGGGCCCTTCTTCCCCTTCCAGGACCACTGGACCCTTCTTTACCTTGCATGAAGATGGAGCCCTTTCCCTGGCAGCACAAGGGGGCCCTTTCCCTGGCACAATGGGGCCCTTTCCCTTGCACCGTAGACCATGTGGGCTCAGGGGGCAGGAGACCTTTCCATCCTTGCCAGGAGGGCCCTGTGACCCTCAGGGTGAAAGAACACTTGTGAAAGAAAGCCCACTCCAGATACAAGGTCCCCAAGGAACACAGCTGGCCGACCCCAACAAAAAGCTGAATGAAGGACCAGACATTGCTAGAAATCAAGGTGATGATTTAGGAATGACTGAGTGTATTCTGACTCTGGCCAGGATCCATGCTTGCCTTGTGTCTGGATAGATTGGTAATGTGGAGTCCAGATGTGAGGTGAGGATCAAGGCCATGGTGGTTGTGATGGTTAAGTTCTGTTGTCAACTTGAACTTTTTAGTCATTTTGTGAGTATCTCTGAGGATGTTCACAGGAAGTCAGCTCTCTCAGGATGCAGGATGTAAGGAGTCTCTGGAAAGCTAGAAATAAACATCCCTTCCTGGGAGGGCAGTGAAGGAAGGAAATTTCAGAAACTCAGGAAGCCAACAAGTCTGGGACAAGGTTGCAAGACCCTGCCTTAAAGCTATTTAAAGGGGATGGAAATTTCTCTACCTTGGCCCTTGCCTGTTTACCTGGTGTGTGTGTGTGTGTGTGTGTGTGTGTGTGTGTGTGTGTGTGTGTGTGTGTGCGTGCATGCGTGTGTGTGTGTGTGGTGTTTGTGGTGGGTTCTCTGCCTCTCTGCTTGGATTTGTGAAAGAGGACAAGACTCTTTCACCACTATGGAATTTCCCCTGGATCTGTAGCTTCAATAAATCTTTTCCTTCCATAAACTGCCTTGTTTGGAGATTCATCCCAGTGGCATGTGGCTGACTGTGACCGTGGTCCACACCTTCAAGATGGATCCATGAGTGATAGTAGAACCTGTGAGGAGTAAATACAATATCTTGATAACACCTGACATAAAAGATGACCTCTGCTGCTCCTGGAAGCAATGGGAAACCCCAATCCAGTTGTCTAAGTGTGTTCAATCCTGCATTCTGTCTCCTCTCAGGAAGGTGAACATGTGCAGCAATGGGAATGAAAAGAGCAGTGAAGGTAGCCAGTCCTGTTTAGCCAAACAGAGTGTACATGATGGGCCAAGTGTCAAGGTAAGGAGCCATGATGAGGAGTGAATGTGTGAAGGAAGCCCACATCTCCCAAACAAGGGACTTCAGAGATCCTGGCTCCCCTGTTCTCAGCCCTATGTCTCCCAGGAAAGGTGGCTCTAGATAGCTTGATTTTCTTTTTTTTTTTTTTTTTTTTTTGGTTTTTCAAGGTAGGGTCTTGCTCTAGTCCAGACTGACCTGGAATTCACTGTGTAGTCTCAGGCTGGCCTTGAACTCATGGCGATCCTCCTACCTCTGCCTCCCAAGTGCTGGGATTAAAGGTGTGTGCCACCATGCCCAGCTACAGAGCTTGATTTTCTCTTCAAGCTTGTGCATCTTAATGGAGGTCTCAGGGAAAAGAAAACTTTGGTCCTAGGGGTGAGGCCAGCTCATCACCCACCAGCAAGGGTGACATGGTAATGGGGCCGTGTCAGTAAGGGCAGCTCTAACAAGTAAATACTAGTTAACATAGAGATCCATCTTCTCTATAAAAAATGACCCCAGGTGATGTGGTCATAACCAGACAAGTGATCCTTCACAAGTGAAGGGATGGTCATCTGCTCATGTCTCCTAAGTGATGACAGTCTTTGGTGGGCAAAGAACTTGACCTGAGTGGAATATGTTTACTAGAGACATGAGGTAAGTATACAGAGCTCCAGAAAGCAATAAGGACTTATTAAACACAGTCTAGAGCACAAAAAGAGGCTCTACAGAAGACTGGTGTGTACCTACTGTGACCTCCACAGTCCTATGTATGTCTGTCAGTCTGAGTCCCCTCTCTTTTCAGGTGATTGGTATCAGGGAGATGAAGTCCCTTATACAATGGAGCTTGGCACATTTCATCAGAATAAGGATACAAAATGTGCCAGGACTCAATGTGAGTACTGAAGAAGTCCTATTATCTGCACATAGGACCCAGGTCTTCAATGCCCCTTCTGTCAACTTTGAGGAAAAAATCTCAAGACTATTGGTGGATACACTCCCTTTACTCACTCACTCTTCCATCTGGCCAATGAAAAAAGGGCTTTCACTTAAAGAATGTGAGCCCAAATCACAAGAGGGAACCTTCCAGACCTTACCATTTACCAACTTGAGGAATGGGGAGCACCTGCTCACTATGAGTTCCTCTGGGGCCCAAGGACACATGCAGAAACCAGCAAGGTGAAATTCCTTGAGTTTTTGACCAAGATCTACAGGTATGATCCCAGATTCCACCAGATGTGGAAGGCCATTGAATTGAGAAATGAGGAAGAGAGAGACTAGGCTAAAACTACCCAGCAGATGATGATCATACCATGCACAGTGCAAGTTCTAGAGCAATTCAGCTTCCAGTGTGACATGCACTTGCTTTCTGTTGTGCTTGGGTGACCTGGGGAATTTATGTTCTTATTGCAAAATGTTACTACTATTACTGTAGCCCTAGTTCCTTCATATTTTAAATGTACACATTGTATTAGTCATTTATTTATTGCTGTTCATCCAGATTAAGAGAAAGATTTGTCCTATTTTGCAAAACAAATTGAGATGCCTTCCGTGTTACATGTAACCTATCACAAGATAACATGGTACTAAAATCAGAAATGTAAAAGAACTTGACATTAAAATATTCATAGAAAAGCTAACTTAGGCTCCCTTTTTTCTTTAGACTCTGATTCTGAAAAATTAAAGATATATGCCAAGATCATGTGAAATCACTAAAGCCAAAGCTAAAATATACTGAATGGAATCTCTGTCTCTTCCCAGATTTGGGATTCTAGGAGAAGTACACCCACCCTCATCTAAAGAAGGGAACAATATCAGGAAAGTAGTGACATGTCATCTAGGTTAGGGATGAGAAGAACATTGAAGATGTGGGATTTCAAGGGATAGCATCCCAAGTGACCATGCAGTGAGGCAAGCCACTTTGGGGTTCGGGACACTGCAGTTCTGTCAACAAGAGTTAACTATAATAATGGTCTGCGATGGCCAAGGTCAGACATTCAGGAGCTATGACTATTGGCAGATTGGAAGCCTGCTTTGAGCAGTTCCTGTAGGTGGTGGATATGACAGGAAGCAATCATGGGATTAGATCCTGGGACAGGAATGAGTGGTACAGGTGAATGTAGTGTATATACTATATAATTTATCCAATATGTAAGGATTTCCTCAGATATATGGACAGATATCAGAGAAAGTGAGGCAGAGAAGTCTTGGCCAGGTGTACATCCTGGCTAGGAGAGACAGAGTCAATCATTAACACGGCATATTATACAATAAAAAATCAGAAAAAGACACTTTATTTTGGAATCTCCAGTGTGGTCTCTTCAGGTGTAAGTAGGCACTCTGTTTGGGTTGTCTTTGAAATCAATGGAAGTACTGGTTTGCATGGGAAAGCCACTTGGAGGGAGGGAAGAAATATCTCTTGACTCTCATTCTATAAGCTTCCCTCAGGGCATACCCAAAGATTGAAATGTGTCCTCTAAGGAAGAGGATTAAGTGAATTTGCTTGATGAAATTTCATCTCAGGTCTAGGAGGAGTCCACAGATCTAAATGGGACTTGAGCTCTTGATTTTTAGGCTGCACTGGGAGAGCAAGATTTTTCTCCACACAGAATAGTGTTTATAAGGTGACAAGAAGCAGGACACATGAGGACCTACTCTCCCAAAGTGAATCATTTGGGCCAATTCTTAAAGCTTGAGGAGGGGAGGCACATTTGAGAGTCTCAGTGACCCTATTATCCCTGGGAGCCCAACGATCATCCCCCTCCTTCCATGAGGGAAAGTTAATGGACCAGAACTTGTGAAGGTCTTGTACAGGATAACACAGGTGCTCTGACTAAAGATAGCAATGGTCATGTGCATGCAAGGAGGAAAGAGCTACACAACACTGAGGTGAATAGTCCCACAATGCCTTTCCTGGACTGCAGTCATCACTATAAATGATATAGGTGCCTTAGACTCTTAAGCCCAGGGTTCATTCAGTAACTGTAAAATGAGGTGGATGTGAGCTAAGAGCCTTATAGCAGCCACAGTTCATTAGTATGTTTAAATCATGGAAAATAAACACTGGCTTTAGGCCAGACTGCAGGGCTGTGGCTTTCCTGTTTCTTCACTACCATCCCCCTGTCATCCAAGGAGGGCTCCATCCCTCCAGAAGAGAACTCTGTAGAGGCATAAGCTAGTGCTGTAGTTGGGATATTGACTGTCCCTCCATGATCTGTGTGAAAGTATTGAACCTTATAGTGGTACATGGAGGTGAAATTTCCTAGAACTGGAAGACATGACTCAAGAGGGGCTATAGGACTTGTCTTGTTCTCCTTCCTGGTTTGAGTTGCAAGCAGTTTCTTCTGTTACATATTCCTGCCAGGATGTGTTTCCCTCACCAGAGTCCCAAAGACATGGGCGCTAAAGAAAATTCTTTTTTTTAATGATTCAAGGATTTATTAAGTCATACATGTAAAACATACTGCTAATTGCATTAGCAAAAGATCAATGTAAAAACACTCCACAATTCTGCAACTGTCAATTAAAAAATTGTTCTATAGGTTGAAAGGTACAAACATTGTGTTCTTGCCAGTGGGTTAAGTTGTACAGAACCTCCTAGACCCCAAGAACACTGTTAGGTAAAGCCACAACAGGAAGCATTTAAGGGCTTCTATAAGAAAAGCACTAGGTTAGCAATTATGGGAATGACCAGTTTAAAAATGAATTCAATGCTCAATTTGGGGAGAGATGGTTAGGAGTAGGAAAAAGGAAAAGTTTAAGAAAATACATTTACTGATAATACTGACCTTTCTTCATCATCTGTGTTTGACAGAAATTAACCTTTAAAATTCTTTACCCGTGACACTTTTATTTGGTTGAATTACTCCATATGCAATGTAGTGTAAATTAATCTCCACTTCGTATTTTGTCAAAATACTGTCTTTATCCTTTGATCATGTCGTGTTTCACACACTCCACTCAGCACACCCACAACTAGGAACAGAATACCTCATCAGAGGAAAATGGGAAAGCTAGTCACCTGATATTTTAGAAAACTCACTAGGGAGGACATCAGAAAGACTGGTCCGAAGAGCTAAGCTAGTACACTCACTCATGACATACAGTACAAAGTTATGTAAAGAACATGGGCTTATATGTTACAGGTGCATTTAATGGCAACATGTTAAGGAAGGAGGCTGGGCTGGGCGGGTCTGCACCTCCTTACAGACCACCATTTCGGCAGGTTAGTGCTCAGCGCTCTTGGTACATCTTGGCAGCTTAGTTCAAGAGAGATTTTGGCAGCTCTTAATCTGAGCAAGAAACAGGGGCTTTTGAAAAATAAGACATTAAGAAGTCTTGTAATTTTATAGGGCTAAATTTTAATAGAATGTAAATTTCAACCCTTACATTTAAAACAACCTTGAGATTATTGATTGGTTCAAAATGGCTTCATGGAAAAACTGATCTGTAACAAAAACTTGGCATATAATGGGAAGGCTCCACCATTTTTGAGCAAAGTGTACAAAGGTTCCAAAGGACAGGACCAAGCATGGTGGCTCAGACATTACAACAGCAGGCATTTCCTCTTCCTCTTCTTGACAGGAGGTGGACAAAGGACAGCTCAGATAGCTTCATCAAATACTGTTTTGAGGCCTCTCTGTGTGAGCACTGAGCACTCCAGGTATTGTACAGCACCGACCTCCTTGGCCATGGCTAGCCCCTGCGATTAGGTGATGGGAGTCAGTGTCTTCTCTTTCAGTTTCTGGACTGTGTTTTTGTCATCCCTAAGATCAAGCTTTCTTCCCACGAGGATGATGGGAGTGTTGGGACAGTAGGGATATATGCTCCAGGAAAGGCATTGGTTGTGTAACTGATGAGTAGGCAACTTTTACCCACAGCTCCGTCTCCCACCACACACTTGATGGCCTGCATCTGGGCGGCTTGCAGGACTGTGTGGTGGCGGCGGTGGCAGCTCTCTGGTGCGAGGGCGCATGGGTTCACGGAGGGACAGGGCCACAGTTCAAAGGCCTGGCCCACAGCTGACTCAATAAAATTCTTATCTTTACAATTGTCTCAGGTATTTCACTGCCATAACAGGAAACTAATTAAAATAGTATGTACTGCACAAAATATAGCTCTCAGCCTTAAGCACTTTCCTAAGAAAAAGGGCTTTGCTATGTGAGTAAAGGGGAAAAGCTATTCAGCTGAAAACTCAACAATCCACTTTAGAGACATCCAGGGACCTCCAATTTATTTTTCAGCCTCTAAATCCACAGGATTGAAGATGAAACAGTACTTGGATATAGACATTGTTAACTTCTTTCAAAGCCTCACAACAAAGGCGTGAGCCTGAATGCAGACATGGGACAGAACTTATTTCTAGAGAGCCTTCATACTGAATGGCATCTAGGGCAAAACTATTTCATACCCTCTATCTGTTCTTTAAGTGCACAGGGTGAAGTCCTCTGAACACTCCTGTTTTTGAAACAATGGCCTGACTTTCATGATGTCAAGGAGTATCCATAGTGAAGGAGCCAACAGGACTCTTTTAGCCTGGGATGTGGCTTTGCCATGTGAAACTTCATCTCCCTGCTTAGATGGATACTAAGAACACTAAGACTAGTCTATGTCTGCTCAATCCCTGCGTGTCTCTCATCTGCAATGGAATGATGTTTTCATGAAGGCCTTGTACCCCATATGTATACACAGTCTCATGTAACTATCAAATGCACATCATCATATGTAGTTAAACAGTTAGGAGCCTTCAGTAGTAGAGAATCTGAAAATTAGAACATAAGAGCAAGCCTGTTTTGGGCCAAAAGAATGGCCTCTGTGAAGACAAAAGAAATCAAAATGAGAGGTCTATCTATTATGATGTGCTAAACAATGAGGCTTGGTGGCAAGCACAGGGATCTGGCCATTGAGTCTTGAGCACAACTGTCTTTAGAGAGGCACTAGCATGGAGGAACAAAAGGAGCACGCCTATCCTGCCCCGCTCTGGCACAGCCAAACCCTGAGGACAGGCTGACCAAGTGTCCATGAAACACACTCAGTATTTGGTCCCATCATTTCTGATCACACCCAAGCGAAAAGTAGGAGCATTTGGAATAAAGCAATGCAAGGCTTGGGAAGTTTATTGGTAGGTACCAGCAAGTCTAGCACACTCACCATTATGAATCAAGACTACCTTTTAAAATTTTATTTATTTATTATTTATTTATTTATTTATTTATTTATTTATTTATTTATTTATTTATACATAGAGAGAGAAGAGAGAGGAAGAGAGAGGGAGAGAGAATGAGCACACCAGAGTCTCCAGCTACTAAAAGTAAATTCCAGTTGCATGTGCTACCTTGTGCATTTGGCTTTATGTGGGTAGTGGGGAATTGAACCCAAGTCATTAGGGTTTTCAGGCAAGTGCATTAACAGCTGAGCCATCTCTCCAGCACAAACCAAACTATCTTGATCATGTCTGACACAGACTGATGGTTACTCTGTGAATAAATCAGAGGGTGTGGTCACAGCCAGTATACCTCTCATCATTCTTCAGGAGTGGAGGAGGAAATGTGATATAATTCTCAACTCTTCTATGGCTGGCCTGGGGGGGGGGGAATTCCTGTCAATAGAGGGGAAATTCATGCCATATTTGTGTACACATTTCTGAAATAAAAGAGAATCTGGACCATTGTCACGCTTGCTCTCTCCTATGCTTGGTTAGTTGTCCTTCATTACACCTGCTGTGGGTCCCATTGGTGACATTTTTGATAAAGAGGTGGGTGACTTCAGCAGATGCTACTGAGATTCTACATGTTTGTGGACATCCCCACTAGGACCAAAGACCCTCTGAATTAGTAGTACCAGTTACCTGACCAAAGCTGATGAGGAGAGGACTGGGCTAATTTCCGCTTACAGTTTCAGGGGAAGTTTCATCGTGGTGGAGTAAGCACAGCAGAGCTGAGACTGGGCATCACACATTGCCACAGCAGCTGAAAGGTGGTAAAGGAGAATGAGCTAGCTAGCTAGCACTGGCAAGCTGTGCTAATTAATCTCAAGGTCCACCCTCGGTCACTCACCTCCTCCAGCAAGGCTCCACCACCCAAATTGCCATAAACTGGAGATTGAATATGAGACTTAAGTACAAACATATAAAGCCGGTGGGAGGGGCATTTCACATTCAAGCTATCATGGATGGTGATGTTGATGTAGGACCATGGTGACTCACAGTGTGGGAGAGCACCCTGAAATCAATGGGGGTACATCTGTTGAAAGAGACAGCAAGAGAGTTCTTATCTAATGTTTCATGTTTATGGGACCCAAATGTGGAATCAAGAGAGGGTTTGGAGAGAAATGGGGATCAATGCCACAGTCAAGATGCAGGTATCTGAGAGAAACTCCAAACTGAAGAGCAAAAACAATGTGAAGCCAATGAGCTCATTTTTGCTACCAGCTTCCAGTTTCTGTGGCAAAGTGCCGTGGCCAGCTTCAGCCCTGCCATGCTTTCTCCTGCAAGATGAAACTTACCCTGGAAACTGTAAGCTGAAGTAAACCCTGTCTTCTCATCATCAGCTTTTGTCAGGTGTTGGGTCCAAGAAGGCAACAGTAGTCTTGTTCCTGAGAAAGCTCCGCATGCTGGTCCACATTGAGGCCTTCCAGGCTGTGCTCTTAATGAAGGCAGAGACAGGGTGTGACTGAGGAAGAGCTTTTCCAGAGGGAGAGGACTTTTAGACCAGAGTGCTTGAAGAGTTTCATTTGCTAACTTAATCTTTAAGGATTCAGAAAGATAGAATATCCTTAGCCAATTAGGTCCACAGGCACCCCTTCAATGCTGTCACTGAAGTAATCACACACTGAGCAACAATGGTCACTAGGGGACACTGCAGAGCTCCCCAGGTCCTCAGAATGCCAAATGAGTTCAGGCTCAGGGGTATGGGCTGTGAAGTAAGCTAGGTGTAACCACACAAATACTAGTGAGGGACTGAGTCAGGTGGAGCAAGGCTGGGTTGGAATCAGCCATTGTTCCAGATAGTAGTATAAAGCTAACTGGGTAGGTCAACAGGTTATGAGGGCGAGGTGAGTGCTGACATGAGCAGTGGGAATGGAGCCTGACTTACCTGGGGCAGGGCAGGGTTTGGGTGGAAAAGTGAAGATGTGAGCAAGTAGGAAGAGCAGCAGAGCAGGTCTGTGAGGGCTGAGGCAGGAGTGCAGGGCAGTGAGCAGTCAGGATACAGTGGGTGGGATCGCTGAGGTCAGGAGCAGTGGTGTCCCAAGAACTGTGTCAGGATGTGACTTGTTCTCATTTCTCATTTTTGGCTAGGGGAGAGAGGTATCATGGTGGTAAAGAAGTTGGCCTATGGGTGATGTGAGGTAAGCAGGGGGAGTCACACGGTGAGCAGATTAGGAGTGAGGGTTTGCACTCAGTTTTCATAGAACTGAGGTAGGGACTTCTTTTGAAGAATGTATGTGTCCTCAGTCCAAAAGGAGGGATCCTAGTGCCTGACTTTGTCATGAGTCCAGCCCTGAGTCCAGTTGCATCCTCACTTCTAATTGGGCAGGCAGATGGGAGGATCTGTGGAGATGAGGTTACTGAAAGGGGGAGATGCTCAGAAAGGGCACATCAGATGAATGAACTTCTGTGTGCTTTACAAATCCTGAGTGATGCCAAGCTCTATAGGAGATGAGGAACTTGGTCTGAGTGTGCTACCTGGGTTAGCAGACTCAAGGGTTCTGAAAAGAGGCAAGCTGAGAAACCAAAGGGATGGCTGGAAGGAACAGCAATCCACAGCACAAGCAAGGAACACAGAGAAGTATGCCTGACACACCCACCATCACCCCTACAGTCCTGTCAGTCTGAGTATTCTCTCTTGATTCCAGATGATTGGTTTCAGGGAGCTGAAGGCTCTGCTAAGAGGGGCCTGGGCTCAACTGTGGGAGGGCCCCAGGACTGTCAGCAACCTCAGGGGACATCCAGGCTCTTTGGCTCAAAGGGGCAGCACCCATAGGGTACAACTGGGCTCCTAGGCTCCAGAAACAGCAGACCCAGGGGTACATCCAGAATCCTAGGCTCCAGAGACAACAGATTTAGGAGCACAACTGGGCTCCTAGGCTCCAAGGGCAGCACACACTGGGGCACATTGGGGCTCCTATGTTCCATGGGCCTCACCAGCAGGGGCATATACAGGTTCCTAGCCTCCAGGGGCAGCACTCAGGGGCATATCTCTTCTCCTGGCTCCATAGGCAGGAGCCTCAGGGGCACATCTGGGCTTTTAACCTTAAGGGTAAGCATCCAAAGGGGCACTTTTGGGATCCCTAGGCTCTAGAGGCAGCAGCCTTGGGCACATCTGGACTCATAGGCTCCAGAAACGGTAACCTTGAGGACACATCCGGGCTCCTTGACTCCAGCAGCAGCACCCACAGGTGCACATCAGGGTTCCAAGGCTACAGAAGCAGCTCCCACATGAGGGAGCTCCTAGACCAGGGTAAGAACCCACAGGTGCATATCTGGGCTCCTTGGTTCCAGGGGCAGCAGCCTTGGGGGAATATCCAGGCTCCTAGGCTCCAGGGGCAGCACTCAATGGGGTACATCCGGGTTCCTACCCTCCAGGGGATACACCAACAGGGCCACATCCAGGTTCCTAGACTCTAGGGGCAGTAGGCACAGGGGAACATGTGGACTCCTACTCCCCTGGGGCAGCAGCTTCATGGGCACATTTGGGGTCCTAGGCTCCAGGTTCAGCACAGACAGGGCCACATCTGGGCTCCTATGTTCCAAGGACAGCACCATCAGGACACATCTGGGCTACTAAGCTCCAGAGGCAGCAGCCTTGTGGGCTCATCCAGGTTCCTAGGAGCCAGTGACAGAATACTGAAGGGCACATCCAGCTCTAGTTTTCAGAGGCAGCTCTGACAGTGGCACATACAGGCTGACTTCTGGTACACTTGGGGACCCATCCAAGCTCCCATGCTCCAGGGGCTGCAGCCTCAATGACATATCCGGGCTACTGTGCTCTAGGAGCATCACCCTTTGGGGCACATCCAGGCTCCTAAGCTCCAGGATCAGCACCCTATGAGGCACATCTGGGCTCCTGGGCTCCAGGCGCAGCACACTCAGGGCATATCCAGGCTATACATGGGCAATCTGGACTCAAGCCCCAGGGGCAGCATCTACATGGGCACATCTGGGCTCCTACACTCCATAGGCCTCACCCACAGTGGCACATCAAGGCTCTTAAGCTCCAAGGTTAGCACCAACAGTGGCATATCCTAGCTCCTAGTCTCCAGGGGATGAACATACAGGGACACATCCAGGTTTCTATGCTCCGGAGTAACACCCACAGGGGCACATCCAGCCTCCTAGGTTCCAGGGGCAGCAGTCTCAGGGGCATATCAGGGCTCCTAGGATCCTTGGGCAGTACCAAAAGGGGCAAATGCAGGTTCCAAGAATACAGAGGCAGCTCCCACAGGGGCACATTTGGACTCCTTCATCAAGGGCCCTCACACACATGGGCATATCAAGGTTCCTAAGCTCCAGTGGCAACACCTACAGGGGCACATCTGAGTTCCTAGGCTCCAGGAATAATAATAATAATAATAATAATAATAATAATAATAATAATAATAGGGGCTCCCCACTGGTATTCTCTGATAGGAATTGCCTTTCTGAAATATGGCAGGATATAGTGGTTGTCCATCCATTGCCAGGTGGGTGGCACCTTAAGTGGGAGTGGGGACCCAGTAGGAACAACTGTATGTATAGCAGACTAGCGTGGGATGACTCCTCCAGGTCAGGACCCAGGCTCTTCTGTCTTCTGGCCAGCAGTCACACCTCAGGGAAGAACTGCTCCCTGAGTTTGTCTTTAACACTGACTAGCAGAGGGCTGTGGTGCGGGGTCCCAATGATGCTGATTCCATGGAAGGACAAGGGGAACTCAGTATGTGGAATTCAAAGACACATGAAAAAAACAAAAGGATGGAAAGCACACAGATCAGAGATTCTCATTCAGATCGTTTAATACCTTGGAAGTTGTTACAGTTCACACACTTATTTTGATTAGAGTCCTCCTGCTCTTCCTCATCAGAGGACTCGCTCGCAGAGCCCTCCTTTTTTTCCTCATCAGATAAGTCACTGAAGGAGACAGCGGACATCACACCCTTCAGGAAGGATGCACAGTCCTTGACAAAGATATTATGGTCACTACATCATGGGGCCTTGAGTAACTCCCCTGCCCATACTCTTCAATTTTGCCACTTCCTGAAGGTACAATGGTGGCATTCTCAGGGGTGACTTTCCCACGAGGATCACTACACTCTTGTGGGGGGCAGGCTACTAGTTGGCATCTGGAGGAAACGGTTGGCATGAAGGGCTCATTGCCTCTGCGCTCCTGGTCATTGTGGTCTTCCTTCAGGGACATGGTCTTTCCCCCCTCTTTCTCCTGTAGGAGTGGAATGCATTGGCTGATGATGACTATCTTCTTTCTCTTCCAGCATGGATCTTGCTTAGCAGGGCTGCATTGCTGTCCTTTTTTCCTGATGTTCTCCAGGGATCCAGGTTTGCCTCTCTGAAAGTTTGCATTTTGGTAGATCTAAACGAAAATGGAACATCTTAGCCCTTCTGGGGTAAAACATGCATTATTGTCACAGTGTCTCGTCATACTTGGCTTATGTGCTGGAGAAAAGGGTTTCAGTTGTTGGCAAGGGTCCTGCTGCCCTTCAACACGACCTCACTAAAAACAAACTCCCCAGAGCTGTAGGTGGTAACTCACATGGGGGACATGACCTGCCCTCCAGGAGTCTCTCCTTGCCTGCACCTAAGGGGGTGCACACATTTTCATATCAAAGGCTGTACTCTCCTAGTCTATATATTTGCCATTTAGGCAAAAGTGTCAGTTTTTCTCAAAAATGAAAACTGGGAAGAGGACTCTAAACATGTTCTCTCATCATAGGAAAGGGGACACAAATACAGTCTCTACTTTACCAGCATTTTCTTCTGTTCAGAGCAAACACCTGAGTCCTCTGGGCGAATCTTTCTAAATCCATGAAGATTAAGTTGATGGATAAAACTCTTTATGCTATTTGTTTCAAAAATCTTCTCTGTGCCACTGCGGTTAAAAATCTCTCTTTGAAACAGGTCTTCATCAATCTTAATGGTGTCTCCTTCTTCACTCCAACCCACAGACTGAAAGGCCTCATTCTCCACTATAGCCCACAGTTTTCTTGGAAAAGAAAGCTTCATGAGGCTACAGGTGCCTTCTTTACAGGAGGCAGGTTTGTTTAGGTCTTGTACTTGGAGGTTTTCTCCAATGCTTGGCTCTACTCTTGTTTCTTGGCCACTAAGTGCATCCAAACCTCCCCTTGTGTCCCCTTTTGGATCACACGGAGCCTCAGATGGGGCCTCTGCAGCTGGTTCTTCAGCAACATCTGGTTCTCGGATGGCCTCATAGTTCTCTTCAACATGCTGTGCCTCCATGGTCCTACACTTAATCAGTGCTACTCTATTCTGAGGACCAGTACTCATGTCCTGCCATGTCCAAAGTATCTCTGTTGTGCCTACATATGTCCCCAGAGTTCTAGATCCTCTGTAGGGGAGCAACCTTCTAATGATGTCACAATGGGCATTGTTGTGTAGTATCACTATGGTGGATCAAGTGTTAAGAAAGAAATTCCATTTACCTTCCTACACCTGATGATGGATGGGAAAATCTGTTGGCACCCCCTCTGCTTTTCTCTATGGTCATAACCTAGTTAGTCTAAGTATGATTATAAGCTGGTGTGTGGCCTGTGATGATTGCTAATAAAGTTAAAGGCATTGCTTGCAGAGCTTCCAATCTTGGTCTCAATTTACCAGACACCCACTTAAAGCCAGTCAGACATTCAATTGTAGCTGCAACAGATCTTGTTGTACCCATGTGTATAAACACACACAAATAAATGAACATATATGTCCTAGTTTAGAAAACTATTCAGGTCAGATAAGTGATGGGGCAAGCATATGTCCTTAATCCTTCCTGAAAGCACCCCCACCCAGCTCGCTGTTGTACCGCTCTCTTCCCGCTGCTCCTACTGTTGACTTGGCTCTGCACTGCTGCTGATATGAGCTTTTGCAGTTCAGGAAAAGCTTGTGAACCCCAACTTTTGGGCCCCTGTCTATTTTTGACCAAGAAGTGCATGAGCTGACTGAGAAGTATGAGTTATAAATCTTTAGATTTACATGGGAGATAATGAGTGCCTGCCAAGATGAAGAGTCCCAGGCTCTAGTACTGTTTAGTGATGTCTTCAGTTGAGCCGAGGTAAAGCACTGTGAGGAAACTACTCTTCCTCTGTGTGGTGCTTATGTTTTCTTGTGGCATGGAGTAGGACTAGGTGGCACTGCAGTTCCCTGTGTCCTTGTTGTCACCTGAGTGACATTATGCATTGTGGATAAGAGATACCTTGCCGAGAGTCAGGGAACTCAGACTGGGAGGATTTGAACTGCCTCTCCAAATTATACTGCACATAGCCAAAGTGAGATGTGTTTAAAATAGTTGACCATGTTTCCCCAAGCCTGGTAGAAAGGCAATTTACCAGGACTTGTGGGCCTCCCTTTCCCGAATATTCACCGTTATCTCTCAGGATATTCTTGTCCAGGATGGGAGCAAGCACATAGTTTTTACACTATGCTCAGGTATGTAGCAGTCACTTTCAGTACATGCAATGAGAGGGAGCTTATGGGAGGTAAGGGCTTATGTTGGCTTACAGTTTGAGGGGAAGTTTCATTATGGCAGATAAATGCATAGCACATCAGAGAACCAGCTGACATCTTCATACACACAGAGCCTGGTGAGAGCCATCTGAGTGAGGTAGCTCTGAGCACCCAGCAGGCTGACCACTCACTCCCAGTGACCAACCTCCTCAAGCAAGGCTCCCCCACCCAAAGCTTCCACCACATGGTGACTAAGTAGGAACTTATTCACAAATATTTGAGCCTTGAGGGATATCTTACATGAAAAGCACCAAAATTTGTTCCTCTCATTCCTGCCCTAGGAACATATCCCCTGTCATATCTCCATGGTGTGGTCAGCTTTCTAGTTGCTGCGCAGAAAGAACCCAAGCAAAAGCGGCTTGTGGAGGAATGGGTTTATTAGGCTTATGGACTTGAGGGGAGACTCTATTCTGTCAGGGAAGACGATGGCACGAGCAGACAGGTGGACATCACCTCTGCCACAACACTGGAAATAGCAGCAGGAAGGTGTGCCAAATACTGGCAAGGGGAAGCTGGCTTATAACCCCAAAAGCCCACCCCCAACAACACAGCTCTAGCGAGGTTGTAATTCCCGAACTGCCTTCAGCTGAGGATCGATTACCCAGAACACATTCATTTGATTGTGGGGGACACCTGGATCAAACCATGACAGTCCGCCCCTGGCCCCCACAAACTAATAACCATAAATGATGTAAATACAATTTGTTCAGCTCAACTCTTAAGTCCCCACAGCTTTCAACTGAGCCATAATACCAAAAATAAACCCGTAATGGCACAGAACATTCAGACTGCAAAACATGAGGCACAGAAAAATCAGAATGAACCAATACAAGATTTAAAACAAGCAGAGCACCATCAATCTCTAACTCCAAGTTCAATTATTCTAACCAATAAAAAGCCTCTTGGAGATTCAAATCTGCCCCTCCAGCTCAGCTATAACTTGTGTTATTTTGGGTTCTTTCAGGGCTTCCATGACCAACAACTTTCTCTGAGGTATCTTACCCCTGGTACTGGGATTTTACTATGGCAACTTATGTCTTCTGTGGGAATAATTGTCCCCACTCAGAGTATAATTCTTGCCAATCTCTATTAAAAAACACTTGATTTTGGTCTTGAGAGGTGGCACAATCATTCAAAGGCTTGCAAAACCTGATAGCATAAGTGAGAGTCTCCAGTACCCATGTAAAGCCAGATATGTCACACTATATTCCCACAGCTCCCTTCTTAGCCTCCGCTACTGGAACAACTCCTGACCTCATCTTTTCTTGAAACTGTGTGTGTACTAGAAGTTGAACTGTGCACAACAGGAACATTAATTACTGGGGCGCTTGTGGCGTATGTCTTCACTTCCTCATCTCTTTAGCACTCTGTATACCACAGAGGGTAATGGGATCAGGGATCGCTCCCAGTGATACTGGTAAAAAACTCTAGGACTTTCACCTAGTTGCTTTATGTGCACATGGGCCCCACAGGAACTCATAGCAAGCAGGGCCTTGAGAGGCACCTGCTAGTATTCCAGGTACCCTTTCTGCACAAAATCTTCAGGGATGAATCTTCTAGCTGTGATGATTAAATTGGCAACAGGACCTGTGTAATAATCCACAGTAATCTAGAGTCTGTGAGGTTGCTAACAGGAAGGAATAACTGAAGGAGGAGGTGCCTTTTCCATATTGAGCCTTTCCTCCAGAGTGGGCAGCCCTGTCAGTACTAGGCAGGATGTAAGGAAGCTCAAGGATAAGAAAATCTCTCTTTCTTTCCCATGCCTCTTTGCTAGTGTGTGTGCCTGTTGGGGGGGGGTGTTGATCATGTCTCTCTCTCTTTCTCTCTCTCTTTCTCTCTCTCTTTCTCTCTCTCTTTCTCTCTCTCTCTCTCTCTCGCTCTCTCTCTCTCTCTCTCCTCTCAATGTGGGAAAGGTGTCCAGCCACTTTCACCATTATGGAACTTTCTCTGGATCTGTAGCTTCAATAAATCCCTTCCTGCCATAACTATGCCTGGTTTGGAGGTTCATCCCAGAGCATATGTTTGACTACCACACTAGCATTCCCAAATATGAAAGGATACCTATCAGCTTAGACCCCCTTTGTTATCCTTCAGCCCCCTCCAGACTACCTTCTCACTGACACAATTGCCCTCCTTAATGACTGGACCCAGGACAGTTAACAGGATTCCAGTAAGTATGCTCTGAATGTCACTCAGCCTCCCATCATTGAGATCCAGGGCAGTGACAAGACATAGGAACAGCCACTTGAGTTCACTTCTTTTACATTAATGCCATAGATCAACAGCATGCTAGGAAACGGTACACCAAAGATCAAAAGGTAGTAATCCTCATAATTTCTTATTTAAAAGTGTCATATTCATCTCAGTAATTCTACCCTAACCATCAGTACCAAAACTGTTATTGAGAACTCATGCTGCTGGGATTAACCCTCAAACCAGGCACAGTTTATGGGAGGAAGAAGGTATTTATTTGAAGCTTCCAGATCCACACACACACAGAGAGAAAAAACACCATGAGCAACTCCAAAATTAAGGACACTCAAGCAGTCAACCTGTAGGAACTCTAGGCAGAGCTCAGACTGTTGTCTGTACACATATAGCTGGATTTCCAGATCCACTCCCGGAAACACCTTAGGGATGAGCTCTAGGATCTGCTCAAATCAGTGACAAATCTTTCAAGTTGCATGCTTTAACAAAACTCCTGAATCTATTGGGAGACATCCAATCAAACTACCACAGCACCTATCCTGATCCCAAAGATGCACTACAAGGAGCTCCCCAGGGGGAATGGAAGCTTCTAGAATACCTGGGCATTTCTCTTAGTCTCAAACATCATGCACAAACAGCTCCAGGGCCCAAAAAATACCTGCCAGACATCATTATATAGACAGCTGCTATCAATACTTCCTGGCTGTAGGAATACCTTCACTCCTTAATCTGTGCTAAGCTTAATCTGTCTGGGCTGCTGGATACAAAATAAATATGTGAGAAAGAAGACTTCATGGCCTTGAGGAAACCTGTCTTGAGACCAGGAGGCATAAGACCTGGAGGACCATGACAGGCAGCTTAGAAGGTTTTTTGCTCCTGCTCCAGAAGCCTGAAATGAGGACAAAGCTGCACAGGGTGGCTCAGATATAGAAGTCCAAGGACAGGTGGTCAGAACTGTCCTAGGCACTTGTAAAAGTGCACATCCTATGCCCAGATGTGTCATCCCTGATCAGAGACACCAGCCTACACTCTTTTTTCTGATGTCATCCACAAAGGGGGCCACAGCCTCCTCCAAGCTGCAGCCCTTTCACTGCACCTCCAATCCACATAATAGCTCTGGCCACATGGCAGGTACTGCATGCTAGGAAACGCTACACCAAAGATTAAATACAGTAATCCTCATAATTTTCTCTGTGCCCTGCACAGAGCCCAGTGCAAACCTGAGTTCACACCCTGTGCTGCCCTTTCACCACAGTCAGTGCCCTTCTCTGAAGTCCAGGAGCTGAAAGAACCCAAACAAGCCCCACCACCATCTACAAGTATGCCAACCTCCTTACATATTGGAAGATTCTCTGCCCACTTGAAGGAAGCCAGAGTGACTAGAGGGCTTAGTAGAAAGGGGGTTCTGAACTGTGAGGCAGCCAGACAGCCAGGAGAGACCTTCACAAAGGCAGGCCAACCCAGCCCGGGACTCTAGCACCCACATGCAGAGCTAGAGAACACAGAATACGGGCATGGTATGTGTCGTAGCCAGCCACATGCCACTGGGATGAATCTCCAAACCAGGCACAATTTGGGGAGGAAAATATTTATTGAACAGATCCAGGGGAAGTTAAGGAAAAGGCTGGCTCCATTTTACCAAAGCAAGCAGAGACAGAAACAGCACCTCTAGAAGCAAGCAAGCACACTCCCAACTCAGACTGCTTTTTGCATATGTATGGCTAGAATTCCAGACCCACCCCAGAAACACCATAGGGCTGAACCCTAGGATCTGGCCAAGGTGACACACCTTCTCCAGCCAGAACTAGCTGGAGACAATTTATAATTTAATAAACACAATTTTAATGAATTATATTGGGGGACATTATTCAAAATACCATAGTATGGTACCATGGTGAAAGAATTTCTTTACCCACATGGTCCCACAAACATTCTCCTTGAAGTTCTAGGGGGGTGATAAGTTTTCCCACATGCACCCTCCAGTAAAAGGAGAAGTCAAATAGGCAGGTAGTGTTAGGCCTCCTCCCAGTGAGGTGAAGAAAGTCACTTGCTTAGGCACAAATGTCTTGTTGATAGGGGGCAGAAGCAGAAGTCAACATCATTGCAGTCCCATGTGCCAGTGGCCTTGAGGGGCAACCAAGAACCTCCCCATGTCCTCAGAAACAGCCTGGCCCCTGAGTCATGCAGATCTCAAAGCCAACCTGAGGGAATTGGGCCTTAAGCAGCTGCCAGAGATTATCCATATTCCTGGCAAGGGAAGGCAACAATCAGCCCCTTGGACCTACACATGCTTGTATCCTGTTAAGTGATGGCATCCCCTGGTGCCCAGGGAGGGCAATGCTCTTGGGAGACAACCCCAAGAAGGAGCTCAGAGAGGAGGGGACACCATGGCTAGTTGGATAGTTCTCACTTGTTTACAGGCCACTTTGCAGGTGGTATTGCGTAGCAGAAGACAATTCCTGGTTTGAGGAGAAAGCTGGCCAGGCCAGTCCAGTGTCAGGGACAGTGCACAGCATCCACCCAAGGAGGAGAGGAAGACATTCAAGGACTAGCTTCCCTATGAGTGCTACAAATTGAAGCTTTTCTTTAGTAAATGAGATTATAAAGTGGTGCATGAGGTGCATCATATAGGTATACCTTCAATTTGATGTAAAGTAGATCCAGATTGGTCAAAGGCAGTCTTATTGCACATGCTTCACAAAGATGTCCATGCTATGTTGTGGCCAAACATGGATCCTGATTAATTTCATGAGATTTTCTTATAAAAGAGGTAGACACTTTCAAAATTCTTGGTGACTCGAGCCAGATTTCTGGGCTGAGTGACTTCTTTCTGTTTCATATCTCTCTAATTTTTGCTGTCCTTTTATCATGCCTCAGAATGCCAGAAAAGATAGGGGAGAAAAATCATTTCAGTGTTGTTAAGTCTATGTTGTTCTCTGTCTTTTACTTCAGATGTGACACTCCTGACTCCCTGGTAGGAGGGAATGGACATGGTTCTGATAGGCCAGCCATGGGATCTACTTTGCAAGAAATTTGTACCTGTCAGCACATGAGGGTGAGGACACAGGTGATGGGGCAGGCCCAGGGTTCATGATGCTAGCCCTGAGGGACCAGAAAGCCATGGGGAGATGCCCTGAATTGTGCAAACTTTTGTGTGTTAACACTTCCTGCAGAGAGGTGAACATTTATTCACTCTAGAGAGGGAACCTATCACAGACCAAAGCAAGAATTCCACCCTTCCAGCTTGTTGAACCACTAAATGAGCTCAAAGAGTTTACTTACAGGAGCATGGGGGACCTTAAACAGCTGTGCCTCTAACAAGTTCCATTTCAGCATGGATGGTGACTTCCCCACAGCTGAACTGATGTAGTCCCCCACATTCTTGAACATTCCACCTCCTAGGTATACACTTCAGCACCTCCCAAGATCACATGCAGTTGGTGCAGAACTCCACACAGTGGGGTAAGTGTAGGAGGAGGGAGAGGCTAGTCTCAGGTGAGGGCCTGGAGCAGGGAAACCACTGCTCTGATTAACTTGATGAGGGCCATGTTCTGCCCCAGGACAGCATTTCCCCACAGCCTTCTTCTTTCCCAAGCAACTATTTTCCTTTCCCTGCCATTTTAAAGATTGGTCAGGGAGGAAAAGCAGAGGTCCTTCATAAGTCATTGTTAGCGAGCTAGGACGGGTAATGACCATGATCCCATCGGGAGGTTTTCTGTTTTACTTCTTTAGATTTAAGGTTATGTTTTCATCTATAAATCATCTCTCTATCTCTATCTCTATCTCTATCTCTATCTCTATCTCTATCTCTATCTCTATCTCTATCTGTCTGTCTATCTATTGTCCACATGTTTATTATCTCTCTCGTCTACCTATTATCTATCATCTATCAATCTATCATCTATTATCTATCATCCATCCATCCATCTACCCATCCCACCCACCCACCCATCCATCCATCCATCCATCCATCCATATCTATCTCTCTTTCTCTTTCTCTCTCTCTCTCTCAACATCTATCTTCTGATTGTCATCTAAACTAAATGAGTTGTAATCTAAACTAAATGAGCTGTAAAACGACTAGGGAACCCGCGTCCTTTGCTGTCATCTGATGGAAGCTTTTATAAAGCCTCTGCTTTTTGGCTCTCATGAGACTTGAGCCCTGGGTTTGCCAGCTCCAAATTTGTCCTTTTGCCCACCTGGAGCTGAGCTAGCAATGAGTGAAATGGAGGAAAACCGTGGGCTTGGAAGGAGAGGAGAGGGAAGTGGGGAGCACACAAAGGAGTAGAAGATGATGCAAGACATCAGAGACCAGCAAGACTGTGCTAACCTCTCCTGTGAGGTTCATCTGAAAGAACTTGGCTCAGGCAATGTCAAGGCTGCAGTGGTGCCTGGCCTCGAGTCTGTCTCTTCAAGCTCCACGGGGTTCCTCCTCTACTTCTAAAGAGTAAGGCTGCATTTGATCTGGCTGAGCTACAATTGCCCTTCATTCCCCTGAGCCCGGCAGCTGCTGCAAACCTCATGGTGGCCCAGGCCTGGCTGTGGCCATCCACACTCTGCAGGCCACTTGAGAGCAGAATCCCATTGCTGCCCTCTGCACCTGACCAGCCACACTGGGAACGGTGTGCTGAGTGCTCTGCACCCTTGGTGGCAGTTGCACCACAGGTTAGACGACCCCCCTAGGAACACCATTCTCCCACCCATGGAGTCCAGAATTGAACCACTTTGGTGCAGAGGCTGAGTTCACCCAGGTAATGATCTCGTGCTTCTCATCCCAATGAGCCTCTGAACCCCAAACACACCGTGTTATCCCTGGGGATCCAGCTCTGAGTGGAGGGCACAGAGCCTGCCACAAAGAAGTGCCCAACCCAGGAGCCCTGGACCTCAAATGACAGTCTCACAGTCTCCACTGAATCATTCTACGGAATATTTACCAATTTCCCTTTGTGTTCTGTCCCCTGCATGTGAAGGTAGGGCCCTGAGTAGGGGTGCGTTGGGAGGTCAAAGCAAGGATGACTCCTTCTTCCTCAGAAGATAACACCCCAGAGAGTTTGCAGAGCCCTAGAACTCCCTCCCAGGACATCATCACAGCTCAGATGCTGAAGTCCATGGGCCAGACCCTGAGCTTCCTGTGACAGTGGCATGGTATGGGAAGGCACCCTAATTTTTATGTGCCTCCAGGAAGAGTTTGGGGAGAGAGAGAGAGAAAGAGAGAGAGAGAGAGAGAGAGAGAGAGAGAGAGAGAGAGAGAGAGGTCTAGTTTCAGTTCAAGTAGTTTGCCTCCAACACTAAGTTCATATCTAATCTATTTGTGGCTTTGAATATTGTCTGATGACTTGCTGCACTTACAAATGGATTATCCCTCACCAACCTCTTCCTCTTTATGTGTATATCTTCAGGTTACGGAAAATATCACACCTAAATATGAGTAAAGTACTATTGCAGTTACCTTTTCATTACTGTGACAAACATCCAGCCAGAAGCAGCTTATGGGAAGAAAGAGTTATATCAGGCTTATAGATTCCAGGAGAAATTCCATCATGGCAGAAGAAGCTGGCCCATCTCAACATGCATCCCCAGCAGAGAGAGATAAAGCCAACATGAGCAAACACACACAGCCAGAGCTCAAACTGCTCTCTACACACCTAGTAGAGCTGGTTTGAGGATCTGCCCCCAGTGGAATACCATAGAAAGTTTAGTCTTAATCAAAAATTCCTGAGTCTATGGGCAACATACATTTACATTCAAACCACCACCAGTACAGAATAAATGCCACGTGTTCTTCAGTGATGCCTTCAGTTATCAGATAGGGGAATTTTGTCTATCTCTTCCCATTATTTTTCCTTTTACTGTAATGTACAAATACCACAACCTTTTTAAGGCTTTCTATTGGTTACTTGTGGATATCTAAATAATATTTGTTTGTCTAGATTACTTTTTTCATAAATTAGGGACAGCTGTTTACTTTGTCCTTTGTCCCTTTCTTACTGTGTGTGTGGTGTATGCATGTGTGTGCAGGCCAGAGGAAGAGGTGGGGGATACTCTTTTTATTGCTTTTCCACCTTATTCCCTTTAGGCAGAGTCTCTCACTGAACCTGAAGCTTCCTGTTTGTCAGTCTGGCTGACTGGAGAGCCTAGTAATCCTTTGATCTCCACATCCATCAGCACTCCAGTTACAGACATTTGTACAGCACTCAGCTTTTTACATGGGTCTTGCTGATCAAATGCGGGTCCTCATGTGGGTGCCCTGAGTGCTGTTACCCATCAAGCCATCTCCACAGTATCTTTTTCTTTCTTTCATGTATTCACATTTTTTTTTTTTGTTTTTCGAGGTAGGGTCTCTCTCTAGTCCAGGCTGACCTGGAATTTACTATGTAGTCTCAGGGTGGCCTTGAACTCACGGCAATCCTCCTACCTCTGCCTCCCAGAGTCCTGGGATTAAAAGCGTGCGCCACCACGCCCGGCTCTATGTATTCACATTTTAATTGTATAAAATCACTTTATACTTACAGCAACATGGCTCACCTTCCAGGACATCAGAAGTGCCCTTCTAGGCTTGGCACTTCAGACACTGGAAATTTCAATGGCCTGGCCTCTGCTTTCTTGTTCCTATCACTGGTTTTAATGTACTTATAGTTCCCTCCACCTTTTATCCTCCTCAAAACCTCTGTCAGTTGTTGCTGCAGGCTTTAAGATCCCAGTTAAGCAGACTACAAAATGGAGATTACTGCCTACGATGTTTCTTAGGAAGTGCTCCTAGGATCACTACCACTGGAAGAGGCAGGGGATGAGATCTGGGTTTGACAAATGGAAAGCAAAAGTAAGCTTTGATAGAGTCTCAAAATGACTTCACCTAGCTCTACAGAGAGTCCTGAAGCTCAACATCATTCATACATTCTCCAAGTTAGGGTAAGGAGCTTCAAGTCACTTCCTGAGAGCAAGCATGGCCTTGGTCAAAATGACTGTCTCCATGCAAGATGGGTATAAGAAGGGCTAACAGCAAGTCACAGCTCTCCAGGTGCTAGGGAAATAAAGCTTTTTAAAAAATACCTGTATCGAAGGCTAGCAAAATTGAAAGCCAGGCTGTTTTTAGTATTATGATATTTGTTGTAGTACAGTGAAGGACTAGGGTTCCATTTCCATTTATGAATACTGTTATGAACCCTATGCTCCTCAAAATAAAATGTTGAAGTGGAGCATCCTTTATAATAGCCTTTGCTTTTGTCCAAATTTGGCCATGTTCTAGTTTTCTGTGTACTGAAACATGACTTTCTTTTGTAGTTTTTCTTTGCCTGGAGTTTCAAATCACATTTGTGCGGAGGATTCCTACTAGCTTTTATCATCTTCCGCTGTTTCTTAGAATTCAGAATTCAGTTCAATCTTCATTAAAAATATTTTTTGTTTATTTGCCAGAGAGGGAGGAAGGAGAGGAGAGAGAGAATGAGAGGACACACACAGAGATAGAGAGGGAGGGAAAAGAGAGAGAGAGAATATACAGGCACACCAGGGCTTCTTACAGCTGCAAACAAACTCCAGACCCATGTGCCACTCTGCATCTGGCCTTATGTGAGCACTAGGAAATTGAACCAACCTCCTGGCAGGCAGGCTTTGCAAGAAAAACTTTAACCACTAAGCTAAGCTATCTCTTTAGCACTAAGTTCCTTTTTCTTAGTGAAATTACTTTTTTCCTGTAGCAGTTTGAACTTGTTGCTTTTTTTAAAATATTTATTGTCCATAATGAGTTACATTATTTAGTGGGCAAACCATGCATTGTTATCCCGACTTCCCCAATTCCCCCCTCCCCATCCCTGATCAGTTGTATATCCTCCTTTGTGGGCTGTCTGTATTAGTCCTTGTGGCAAGGGATCCTGTATATCTTAGTACTCATCCCGGTCTTCCTGGCCCAAGTCAGTTGTTACTGATGGGTGCTATGCCTCTGGACCATCTCCCCCACCACGGCTCTCACAATCTTTCCGCCCCGTCTTCCGCTCAGTTCCCTG
>PVHP010018303.1:0-33338 GCA_004024765.1 Zapus hudsonius | reverse complement strand
AAAAACCCACTGCAGAGTGCTACATCAAAAGCTTTAAAAGGCTATTTACTGAATTTGTTTTGATGTTCCTTAGTGGAGACTGATTCCCCGAGGGGCATATGCCAACCCCCTTTTTCTTATTCCACTTTTCCCCTCCCTCCTTCACTTCCCTTTCTTCCCTCCTTCCTGCCTGCCCTCCCCTTGTCTTTTCTACTCTCAGGTATGTAAGACACCTGGTGCTCCCCAACCCTGAGTAGTGGTGAGAGGACACTGAGCATGCAGGCTGCTGTCCATCTGTCTGGTCCTGCCCATGTTCCTTTTGTCCCACAGGCCCCGGGCCAGACTTGCTACTCAGCGGCCCCAGCACCCCGCAGAAGCTGCCTGTGCCCGCGCCCAGTGGCCGGCCCTCCCCCGTGCCCCCAGCCACCGCACAGCCCCCCGCAGCCGCAGTGCCCGGGCCTTCGGTGCAGCAGCCGGTGCCCGGCCAGCCCTCGCCGGTCCTGCAGTTGCAGCCCAAGCAGAGCCGCATCAGCCCCATCCAGAAACCCCAAGGCCTGGACCCCGTGGAGATCCTGCAGGAGCGCGAGTACAGGTACTGCTGCTGAGGAATGGGCCCAGGAACCCAGGGGCTGAGGGCTCCCCTGGGACAGGTTCCCCTGGACAGGGCAAGGGGGCAAGGAAGCTTTGGAGGCAGCTCAGACTGTGATGATTTCAGTGCAGAGTTGCCAAGAGAAGATGGCATTCCCTTAGAGGGCCTAGGGTGGTATTGGAAAGCCAGGCTTACTTTTCACTTTCTTATTCAGGCACAAAACTTAGCATTTGCCAAGTCACAAGTCACTAAACTGATTAACAGAAAACGTCCAGTCCCCAAGGAGTTTCTGATTTAAGCAAATGTTCACCTCACACTTGGTTTACACACTTGTCTCACTGTCTTTGACTGTCAGCCTGTGACCTTAAATGACAGTGAAGGTCAGATGTTGACTGGGTGAAGATGGGTCTGACATCCATAATACTGCTTCATCTCATGGTCCTAAAGTAGCTTGGTATAATACGGTGTTTTGTTTTAATTCACACGTTTTATTCTGTTGGTCAGCCCAGCATTCTATGGGCTTACCTTATATAGCTGTGCTCAAATGGGGGCCTAATTTAAAGTCTTGATCTGGGAATTTAATTTTCACCTGACTTGGTACACTCTATACCTAAATTAGGGGTTGGCAAACTTTTTTTCTGTGAAGGACCAGATGGAAAAATTTTTATGCTTTGCAGAGCCATTTGTCTGAGACACAAATACTTGGTTGACTTGGCCCCTTTTGTGGGAAAACACCCATAGACCATAATAGGTTGGCTTTGTTCCAATAAGACTTTATTTAGAAAAACAGCTGTGGATAAGATTTGGCGCACAGGCTGTGAGCCCTCATGGTAATGGTTGATGGCGACCAGAAAGTGAGTCTAGTTTGTAGTGTGTCAAGCTCAAAAGAAACTAAGCTTGAGGGCTCTGGAGCCTTCTAGAAGCATGTTCTATCATTAGCCCTGCGTCTTTGTTAGGTTACAAATCTTTTTTTTCTGAGACTCAGTGGCCTTACATGTTAAGAGAAAGTATTAATGGAATTTCTTATAGAGTCGGGAAGATAAAATGTTATGTTAACATCAGTAAATACTAGCTATTATTACTGTTATTTTTCAACTGTTTTTTATTTATAATTCTAGAGAGTACTAATAAACAATGTTTGGGTTCCCTTAATATTATCGAAAATCAAGTGACTTGTTAGTAGACTAAATAAATAGAACTGGCTTCGAGAGTTACTCTGAAGGAATCCCACTAACTAGGAGTTACTGAGTAGCTTTTAGGAGCAGAACTACAACCTCGTTTTCTCATTTCTGTTGCTAATCATCAATTAGGTCCATTTCCAGCTTTCCTGTCTACCCAGATGCTGGCTTGTCATCGGCAGATATTTCAGCATTGATTGGCAGGTTCTTTTGGCTGAATAATTGTGTATGATGAAGTCAATAGGGACACACAAGACAGAAACTGTCATCATGTACAGATTCCTTTATATGTTGTCGTATAAAGTCTGAATTATTGGGGAGAGTCAATGGAAAGGAATTAGACAGTTTCTCTCAAATGCTGGCTTCCTGAGAACTAACATGTTTTTCGTTCTCCTATTGCAAAGGTGCAAAACCACTGTTTAGCTTTGTTACATCAGTTGACTCATAAGACAGAAGTTGCCTAGACCTTTTCTAGAATGTCTGGCCTTTTTTTTCTTGTACTCAGCCTCTTTCGTGTGTGTGTGTGTGTGTGTGTGTGTGTGTGTGTGTGTGTGTGTGTGTTGCTAAAGGGGGCACTTAGCTGCTTGTTTTGCTGACTTCTAAATTCTCTTTGTCATTGTTACCAGAATTTTAATTGTAGGGCCCTCTTATAATAAGCTCATTTTAGTACCTGATTTTGGAAGTGTGTTCTTAATGATTGGTTTCCCAAGAAGTGCGGTATTAAGTAGTACCTCTTAGCCTATTTCAGTTTATAAAAAACCTTTCTCCTACTCCTATATTAGTAAAAATTATAGCTATCAGTAACTTTTAAATTATGTGCATTGCAGAATCTCATACCATGACCATTCTTTATATAACTATCATTAGATAAATGTCTCCTCTTTTGTAAAGCTGTGTGGTTTTTAAATTAATACTCTGGACAACCCTAGGGTCCAAAATCCTGGTGACCTTTGCTCCGAATTTGCCCGTGGTCATTTGGAGAAGATGAGTTTGTGCTGGCAGCATTGCGGGCGCATATGCCTTATCTTCCTTAGTCAGGGAACAATAGCTGGCTTCTGGCTGCATGAGCATCCATTGCTCAACTGCAAGATTAGTTAAAAGTTATCCCTTACACACTTAGAAAAGACAGTGATGAGATTCCCTTTCCTTCTGCCCATTGTGATAGAATGGCTCACTAGGCATCTGCTGATAACTAGAAGGGTTTAGGGCATGCTTGCCACCTGCTAAAACAGTTGAGTAAAATCTCTAAAACCTTCTTGCAATTTGATAAGATTTGAGCAAAAGTTATCTGACAGAAATACCTTAACAGCTGTTCAGTTCACGGGCCCTTATAGAATCATTTACTTGTCTATGACAATTGAAAGGAAGCAATTAGAATCTTACATTGCTTCAACTTTGAAGTCAATTGGCTTCTTTCCCTGGTTCATCATAAAGTCAGAATTTTGACAAATCAACCTTGTTTATTCAATCACTCAGTCATAGCATGAGTGAGTTTCTGCCTGTGAGCACTGGCCTCAGATCTGAATAATCGCTCTAGTTGAAAACATTTTTCCTCACTTAATTGGATCCTTTCTTTTTATCCGAACTCTATGGCTTCTCTCTGAAGTATCGGAGTTCTATGTACCCCCTACCCCTTTGGGCATCTTTCTCTGACCTCTTAATCTACTCAGCTTCATTTCGTTCCATTTAGATTAGATGTCACATTGAAAGCTGTTCAGGCCTTCTCAGGTAGGCAGGTAAACGAATTTCACCAATGTTGGCATGGAAGATGTATTTCACATTCAAAAGTGTTTATTTTGGAAGACCGTATTCGCATCATACCAGGCCTCTCTGGACTCAAACCAGAACTAGGAACCCAGCCCACAGGTTTCAGGAGATCAGGGCTGTGACCTAAGGTGGCTCTTTTGTTCTGCCCTCATCTCCATCACAACCCTGAACGTTTCTTTTCACAATTACCACTGTTGTTTTACCAGCAGATTCGCCAAAGTCACACATGCCCACTCTCTCCTTAAAGTGTCACTCAGCTCCTTGAGGAACAAAATGTGCCAGTGTCATTTTCTGTTCAAATAACTCTCCTCCGGGAATCATAAACTTCTCCTCTGGACCTGAACAAATCTCTGTTGCTCTAATGGAACTCTTTCCTGCCAGAACAGTGGCCACTCTTGATTTACTGTTCAGTCTCTATGAAAAACCTGAGTGACCTAATTCTGCTTCAATTTTCTGTGCTCGTGAGGACACTAAATGAGCCTCCTGCAGTCATGGAGGATTACATCTTGCTGTTGTTTCAGGAAGTTTAGAATCCTGAATCTCTTTATCGGACTACCTGCTGAATCTCATTGATGGGAAGATGAAATTGTCTGGAGAGGAGCATTATTTAAAATGAAGATTTCTATTAAGAACAACAACAACACAGATATAATTTTCGGTGTCAAAGAAACCCCTCCTGGACCTCTGCGGGTCATTCCCATGCTCTGCATCAAATGTACCACATCTTACTGTGAAATCTACTTTCCTCTTCTCTTCTGGCTTGTACTTTGCACTTCTTACCTGTCATCAAAAAGAGCCCTTTGTCTTGGGAACTCGGGAGAAATAGTCACTGGGAGACATCACCCAAGTCCTACCTGCTGCAGTGACTCAGGCGGCTGCTCCATCCCCACCAGCCTTGAGCTCCACTTCTTCTTTCTCTTCCACTCTGGCTTCCCACCCAGTTCTGTGTGGTTTCATCTCACACTGTCAGCTCGGTGTCCTGTGGTTATTTGTCTAGGCCTAGTTCCGCAGTCCTTTGGAAGATGGATACAAAGGCAGCCATTCCAGAGTTCTAGGATACTCAAATAAGAAGTCTATGGTGAATCTTGAACCAAGGGAATGGCATAGCCACATTGTGGGCATCATCATCTCTCCCCACTCTGATATTTTTACTATGGCCTTAATAATAAGGCTATGAAGTCAACTTTTTTTTTTTCCTTTCAGTGGATTTTTTTTTCTCCTAATGTCTTGAATGTTTTGATGTTGTTTCTTATTTGGACATTTGGGAGCTACATGAATGGATAAGAAAACAAATTAGGTAATAAAATCCATATAATGGAAAATACAAATGACAACAATAATTCTGTCACCGCCACTAGTAAAAATAGATGCGGAAAATAGTTGAGAGAGCTTGAATGAATGATTTCTCTGGAAGTTTATTATTGCTTGAACTAACCAATTTTTAGTCTGTTGAGTGGTCAGAGCATTTGAGAGTGCTTTTATTTGGATGGATTTGCTGAGGTAACATGACTTCATGGGTATAAGATGGTGATGATGGATCATTCTGTAACCCAGAACGCAGACCACATGTGCCCAATAAAAGAGGAATCTCTCCTAATGTGATATTTTCAGTGAAGTTGGCGAGAAAGAAATGATTTCCCTTACAAGTAATCTTAGAAAATACACATTGTTTGTAATTTAAAAATTATATGTGTGTGGTGTGTATGCATGTTGATATATGTCTGTAGAAGTGTGGAGGCCAGAGGAAAAGCTCAGGTGTCATTCCTCAGGTCCTCTGCCCATCTCTTTTTGAGACGGGGTTTTTCACTTGAACCCAGAGATCACTGTTCAGCCAGCCCCAGGGATCAGCCTGTCTACAGCCTCCTGGCACTGGGTGTTTGGTGCAGGTCACCACACCCAGCATTTTATTTTACACGGTGTTATAGTCAATTTCACATTGCTGGGACAATCCTGCCACCAGAGCAGCTAATAGGAGGAAAGGGCTTTATTTTATTTCAGGCTTATAAATTCCAGGGGAGCATGGTCAGTGGTGGAAGAAGTGGCTCATTTCCAAAGATCATAGCCAAGAGATATCACCAAACTGCCACCTGAGGATGGGACTCCATGATCTGTGCCCCAGGGCCATACCTCTTCCCCAGTAGGGCTTCCTTCACTGGAGACTCAAAATTCAAGTCTGAGTCTGTGGGGCCCCACATTGAAACCATGACACATGGGTACTCAGGTCCTCATACTTGTGAGAGAAGTATTTTATTGACAGAAATATCTTCCCAGCCTCACTTAATAGTTTCTAAATTTTAAAAAAATGATGACATGTTATTTCTCTCCAAAACTAAGTCACTATAGGGTTTTTTAAAAAAAGCTCTCATTTTTGTATTTGGCCTACATAAATTATGAATACATTTTATAGCCCCTAAATCAGAGAAAGTTTTACTCATTATTAATATGTAGTATTATAAAGGTTGGAAAGCTATGATATTCATTTTTTATTTTTTTAAAAAATAATTTTATTTATTTGTGAGGAAGGAAAGACTGTGTATGGGTGCAGCATGGCCTCTTGCTACTGCAAATGAGCTACAGACACATGCACCACTTTGTGCAGCTGCCTTTACATGAATCCTAGAGAATTGAACCCAAGCCATCAGGCTTTGCAAGCAAGCACCAGTAACCACTGTGTAATCTCCCCAGCCACCATAATACTCATTTTTAACAGCATCTCTAGTTTTCAGCTTTTGTAGTTAGGTCCAGGGAAATTCACAGGAAGTATATATTTTCTATATTTTTTAATTTTTAAAATTTATTTATTTATTTATTTGACTTTTCAAGGTAAGGTCTCTTTCTAGTCCAGGCTGACCTGGAATTCACTATGTAGTCTCAGGGTGGCCTTGAACTCTTGGGGATCCTCCTACCTCTGCCTCCCAAGCCACCACCTCTGGCTATTTTCTACATTTTTCTTGCAGGGGTTTTGGGATCAGCTAAAAGAAGTTTCAATTTTGGTTTCCTCCTTTACTAGCTCTGTAATGTCTACATGTTTCTTCAGTTTTCTTTTTTTAAATTAAGTCATTCTTAATTTTTAAAATATATTTATTCATTTTCAAGCAGAGAGAGAGAGAGAGAGAGAGAGAGAGAGAGAGAGAGAGAGAGAGAGAGAGAGAGAGAGAGAGAACGAACCAGGGCCACCGCCTTGTGGTTCGGGCTTATGTGGGTCCTGGGGAATTGAACCCGGGGCCTTAGGCACTAGAAGCAAGTGCCTTAACCACCGAGCCATCTCTCCAGCCCTTCAGTTTTCTTATTAGTAAAATTGGGACCATTATAGGCTTTCCCTTGTACTGTGCATGTGTATATGTGTTAGAGAATTTAATAAAGTTGTGCATTAAATACACTCTTTGCCATTTATATTTACTTGGTTAATTCGTTATCCTTTTCCAGGAAGTTTTGTCTCTTTTTTTTGGGGGGGGGGGGTTCAGGGGAGTCAGCCTGAAACTATATTTTGGTGGTATATAATTACACACATAGGGCTTAAAAACATTTCATATATGTCAACAATAGAATTCAAATGAATGAAACATTGCTTATTTTTTCCTCTGCCTTCATCATGAGGAAGTACTTGCTGGCTGTGTCTAAAATGAGAATCCCATCCTTTTCTAGAAACTCCTAGATTTTAAGTGCTGTTCACTGCTGGCTGCCCCTGATTTTTGAAAATGCCTAATTTGCCTTTTTTCTTTTCTCAAGCAAGCGCTGCGCAGAGGAAGTGGCTGTGGTTGGCAGGCAGTGCTCTCTGGCCTCAGCCCCTACCTGCTCTTGCTCATCTGTCTGCCTCAGCTGCTGTCGTCACTGGCGTCTGGCAAAGAGGCAAAACCAGAAGTTAGAAACCCAAACCTCAGCTCTGAGTGTTAGTCTAACCAGTCTCGTTTTCCTGTCTCTTACTTTCTCTCTGTGTAAAGAACAAGCAAGGACTTTCTATTTTTTTTTTAACCTTTCATGTAGCAGGAGCCTCCTTTTGGGGCATCAGAGAGAAGTCAGCATTGAGGCCCTTGTCTGCTGCCTGTCATTCAAAGATGGCTTAGCATCAGATGATGTATAGGAGTGGCACAAGTCAGCGGTCCTCTGGAATGCTTGCCATGATGGTTGATCATCGAAGCCCCCGTTGTAATGCATGTCTCCATCTCTCCCCTGTCCCCACTTTATGCTTCCCTCCTAGACTTCAGGCTCGCATAGCTCACAGGATACAGGAACTGGAAAATCTGCCTGGCTCTTTGCCACCAGACTTACGAACCAAAGCAACCGTGGAGCTGAAAGCATTACGGCTACTCAATTTCCAACGCCAGGTAATACCTTTTCCCCAGTGGATCCGACAGGGATGAAATCCATGCAGTTGTTCCTGGAGTTCCTCAAGTTTCCCTGGTGTTGCTATCAAGATGGGAACTTAGTAAAATAGCCTGTCTCTTAGATCACCAGCTTGTAGCTAAAAGCAGTGAGGATGAACTCCTCATTCTTCCTTTTCTCTTTTGTTTATCAGAAACATTTTTTTCTCCTACACTATGGTTTACAAATCAGAGTTATTACATTTTGTTACTGTTGGTGACAAGCCATGACAGCCCCCTGGGGAGACCTCTGTTTGCCTTCATGGCTCCAAGGAAAGTCCGGAAGGTATAGCTCATTGCCTCTGGGTAAACACAAATGTCAGATGCTAGCCAAGACTGGAGCAGTTTACAAATATGGTAGTGTCTGTGCCCAGTTACTAGCTCAGCTTGTCATTGGTAGAAACACACGAAGCCACTTTCTGTACCTTTATTAGTCATCTAAACCTCACTTGGGGCATTTGATTACATCACACTCACATGTTGACTAATCGGTGAGTTACCCTCTTGCTACAGTTCTTAGATGTCACGCATGAAGATGTGGTATAGCGATCTGTTTTATGATTTCTAAATCAGTAAGAGTCTAGTAGAATGAAGTAGGATGTATTTTCCCTTGGCTGAGTTCTGCCTAAAGGTGCAGCTCTCCCAGTCCACACGTCTGATTAAACCAGAGGGAACGAGGGCCATTTTCACTGTCAGTCAGATGGGTTTGGTTTACGGGTAAACGTAGTTTGGATAGTTTGGAAGTGTTGAGTCACATGGTTTGGTCTGTTGGAGGCTGTGACGCCACTTCACTTGCCGTTGTCATGGACTTGAGTACGCATTTGACTTAGGGTTGTCATGTTCGAGAGGGGCATCTGTGTGGAGTGCTGCTTGGCTGTAGGTTTGTAAGAGTAGATTTCAGATTAAATATCAAAAAGAGGGCTGGAGAGATGGCTCAGCAGTTGAGACGCTTGCCTGCAAAGCCTAAGGACCTGAGTTCAATTCTCCAGTACCCATGTGAAGCCAGATGCAGAGAGGTGCATGCATCTGGAGTTTGTCTGCAAAGGCTGGAGGCCCTAGCATACCCATTTATTCTCTCTATCTCTGCTTATAAAGAAAAATATATTTAAAAAATATCAAACAGAATTCTTGAAGTTCCATTTACTTTCTTAGATACAACTTTGCAACATTGAAAGAATAAATTGGTTGACACGATATTGTTAAATGAATATTAGTGACGTATATTTGCAAATATAAACATAGTTTCAAATTGGCTTCACTATACTGGTGTCTTGATTGTTTGATATTATTTTTAAAAAATCTGTTATCAGAGATGGGTGTGATGGCACACACCTTTAATCCCTCCACTTAGGAGGCAGAGGTAGGAGGATCACCATGAGCTTAACACCATCCTGGGACTACATAGTGAATTCCCAGTCAACCTGGGCTAGGGTGAGAGACCCTGCCTCGAAAAATCAAATGGGAAAAAAAAAAAAAACCCCATCTGTTATCTATAAACTTTCCCATTTAAGGTAACTATCATTGATATGGATATCAGATTCAATTGGATAATTATTGCCATGGATCCTCCCAAGTCCCCATTTCTTATTACCATATAATATGTAATAGGGATAAAATGTTCAAACTATGGTGATCTAAAATAAGCCCATGACATTAAATATAATTAAAGTATCAAGGAATATCATCACTGGAGTGAAGGATACCACAACCAGCAGTATTGGCCATCTTTTCCTTGAGGTTGTGAATTCACATTGTTGGAGAGCTTCTGCTACCTGCAGCGTGAATGGGAAGTCAATTTTGTTCTTTGTGCAGATCCTCATTAAATGTAATCTTGAAAGACAAGAGAATGTTAGTGTGACAGTTAAAAGGAAGAAGAAATTTTAAAGCTTGCTTATTAACTAATTAATGTCATTAGAATGATTAAGTGGAATGATTTATTTAAAAGCCAGGACAACAGCCTCTTTTTTTTTTGCCTTTTTACTATTACAGTACTATAATTGTTTTTTACCTGAATTATTGGAGAAGAAATATGATATGATCCTTAAAGTTGGCATGTACATTTAATAAGAGGCTGACTGTATTTAAGAAGCTTTTCTATAGAGTCCCCCATTAGGTGGAAAGGCAAGGGGGTCAGGGCTCAGAAAGCACCTTCTGCGAGGGAGGTCGCTAACAGCTCTCCTCTTGGCAGCTGAGACAGGAGGTGGTGGCATGTATGCGCAGAGACACCACGCTGGAGACGGCCCTCAACTCCAAAGCATACAAAAGGAGCAAGCGCCAGACCCTGCGAGAAGCCCGCATGACCGAGAAGCTAGAGAAGCAGCAAAAGATCGAACAGGAGAGGAAACGCCGGCAGAAACACCAGGTGCTTACCCTCTGGCTCTGTGTATCCTCACCCTGTCACAGGGGCCCGTGGGGTCGTTGGATGGGGTCACAATGACTGTACAGGGGTCCAGTGTGTTGGCATCATGGAACAGAAGGGTTGCTTGGAGTCGATATAGTCCTGTCTGTCAACATCATTTTAAAGACTGGAAACTTAGGTCAAGGTAGATGTCAGAAGCAGGATGAGGTTTAGGACCCAGTTTTATTGAATGCCAGGCAAGGCTTGTCAGTTGAGACTGCTCTGACAAAATGCCAGATAATGGTTCAGCAACAACAGAAATTTATTTCTCATTGATCTGGAGGCTGGAAGGCCAATGCCAGCCTGCAGACATGACCAAGGTCTTATGAAGTCTTTTTCTGGATTGCAGATGGCCGTCTTCTTGTGTCCTCACGTGACACAAAGAGAATGAGTGCTTTCTGGGATCCCTTCATAAGGACACCATCCCATCCATAAAAGCCCCACTTCCAACTTCGCAGTGGTGGTTAGGATACATATTTCATTCATTGCAGGGGGGCCACCTCTAGTCCACCACCAGGCATCATGTCTGTCATTTTATGAAAAGCCATTTCCAGAGGGGACATGAGTAGGTTTCCTAGAACAAAATTGTGGGAAGAGGTAATTTGAACAGTGAAAGAGGGCTGAAAGTTATCTTTATGACAAATGAAACAAGTAGTCTGCCCACATCGAAGGGCCTATTTGGAAGTTTCATAGGCGCTGATATTTCAAAGCATTCCTTTCTAGGGCTTTGGAAATGTTTTGATGTTAGGAGTTGGTTTTGTGTCATAATTACTTGTTTTTATGCTGAATTTAGTGCCTTAATTTCCTTTTGAAAAAAAAAAAGTGTAAGTAAGCATTTACTCGCCTTCATGCCAAGAGTTAATGCAGAATTATGGATGGACCTTTTAGCTTCATATCAACTTGCTTTACATCACAATTCTATAGTATTGAAGTTAGAGCAGGAGGAACAGTTTGCATTGGAGGTGCCCCAGTCTCTTGGGTTTATTTTAGGGTGATAGAATAATGGACTTTAAATTTTGTAATTGGCATTTTGAAGGTCTGCCTCAGTTTCTGATCATTCCATTTTCAGAAGTCTCCACCCTCGAGGTAGAGGCAGGTAGCCTCCTTTCTCTAGGTTTCCAACAATGCAGGTGAGAGAGGCCCGTTGTCCCACTGGCCACATAACCCACATTTCAATTACAGAGCTCTACCAGGGCACTATCCACAAGTAGGTTCTGGTCTTGATGTTGTGTCATGTGGTCACTGCAGGTCTTCTTAGACTCTGCTGATATCTCCCCTCCCGGATACTAGGAAGTTGACCTGAAATATCCTTTCTCCCCTCTGTGAACCTCTTAGGAGTACCTGAATAGTATTTTGCAACATGCAAAAGATTTTAAGGAATACCATCGGTCTGTGGCTGGAAAGATTCAGAAACTTTCCAAAGCAGTGGCAACATGGCACGCCAACACTGAGAGGGAGCAGAAGAAGGAGACGGAGCGCATCGAGAAGGAGAGGATGCGCAGACTGATGGTAAGGACGCCCTGGAGACTGCTGGGAGGAGCTCAGCTAGCATCCTGTGCCCCCACTGGGGATGGGACACACACCAGGCATGAGAGAAGGAAGGGAAAGGTGCCTGTCTGACACCTTAACACGTTTCTCTGAACTTCCTGGGGAAACAGTGAGAGCGTTTTTCTCTTTTCTACACAGTGCATCCATCCACAAATCCTGGGCCACACCTGAGGAGTGTGGTTTTGCTGTTTCCTAGGTACCCTTAACATATAAAGAATTTGACAACCAGATCTGGAAAAATAGTGAATGAAATTCTTGTAAAAATGTGATCTCTTTGAGTTTTTCTTGAATGAATAACTTATTAGGTGATATATTTCAATCTAAGAAGACTTCTCTCTTCCTTTTTCTCTGTCTCTCTCCCCCTCCCTCCCTCACTCTTTCTGTCTCCCTCTGAAGCCTCTTGGTGTTTGCCTTTTTAAAAAATACTTCTATTTATTTATTTGCAAGCAGAGAGAGAGAGATTGAGAGAGAGAGAGAGAGAGAGAGAGAGAGAGAGAGAGAGAGTCAGAGAGTGAATGGATGCACTAGGGCCCTCGGCCAATGCCAATGAACTCCAAATGCATGCACCCCTTCTGTGCATCTGGTTTTACATGGGTACTGGGGAACCGAACTCAGGTCATTAGGTTTCTCTGGCAAGCACCTTAACCGCTGAGCCATCTCTCCAGCCTGTGTTTGCCTTTTTAATAATGACAGAAAATATTCTCTAATAGTATAAAAGGTGATTTTTAAGTTGATTTTAAGTGTTGCTATTTTTGTGGCAGCTCTTTTTCTCAAAGGCCATTTGTGAAACTTCCACTTGCACTGTTATTTTTTAATGGATATATAAACACTAAACAGATAGGCTTATATCATTGGCCCGAGGATTTAGTTTAAATGACCATTATTTCTGGAATTGGACAAAACACAGGATGAAATTTAGAAAAGTAAACCATCTTAATGGTGACAGGTCTGTCTGGGACATGATTCTCATGTGGGTAGACATAAATCCTCCATTCATAAATAAGTCTCCAGAAATTGTAATGATACTACCTTCCTTGTTGATATTCCAGTTTGTATCTTATTTCCATTAATTTGGGGGGGGGGATTCCAGACAATAAATGACATGTTCTGATTGGAAGTATTCCAAAATCTTACTGTCTTCTGCTTCCCTCTCTCCCTATCCAGGGAGACTATTGAACAGTAATGGGAGCAGCCAGTAGTCTGATTCAACTGAAGTGAAACTGTATTAGGACTTCAGGAACAGATTGGTTTGACACTAATGATTAGACATTTGCAAATCATTAATTTTTGCAATTAAATGATGGAATATACAGATAATAGAGAAACTGAAGTTTTTTTTTATCACTCTTTCTTCAAGTGAGATCAACCATAACCAAAAGCAATTAGAGTTATAATAGCATTTGAGGTTCATGTTCGTTCACGGGGCAGACTGCCGCTCGACTGAGCCATGTAACTGCTGTCGCTTGGGCAAATGCTGGAGTGATACCCTGGTCTGAATAGGCAGAGCTGCTCCAGGATGGAGTTGCCTCTTGGAGCTTGTGTGACACACCCCCTTTTTGTGGGCATCACATAAGGAAGATATTTTGGAATGGCATTTATCGGGGTGTATAAAGATGATTTATTTTGAAATGCCTCAGAGTACATCAGAGGTTTATTCCACTTAACCTCATAATGTTGCTTAGTGAGAGATGGAGGTGGAAGTGACCGGATCTGTTTTTATCACTCACCAGTAGTACACTTCAGGTGCTGAGTTACCTGTCTCTAGTCACTTAGGCTTGTAAAATCCCCTAAATTTGACCTCTCCTATCAACCACAATGCTTCTAATGCTTCTAAGTATAAGAAGTTATTTGTTAAAAGGCCACTTGATTCCTTGTGTCATTGAAATATTTATGAATAAGGGATAATAAAACATCTGGAATTTGCTTCAAGACAATCCAGTTTGGGGTTGGGGCAAAGAGCTGGCAGAGGGGAAGAGTGAAAGATCATAAATTAATTTTATTTTTGAAAATGATATTTTTATCTATTTTTATTTTGTTTATATATTTATTTATGTGTGAACAGAAAGAGAGAGAAAGAAAATGGGCATCTTGCCATTGCAGATGAACTTCAGGCGTATGCTCCACATTGGGGAATTGAACCCCAACTCTCATGTTTTGCAAGCAAGTGCCTTTAACCATTGAGCCATCTCTCTAGACCTCCATATTAACTTAAACATTTTTAAATTTATTTGAACAGAGATAGAGGCAGATAGAGCGACAGAGAAATGTGTGTTTACTAGGGCCTCTTGATTCCAGATGCATGCACCACTTTGTGCATTTGGCTCTATGTGTGTACTGGGGAATCAAACCCAGGCTGTTAGGCATTGCAAGAAGCACTTTAACCTTTGAGCCATTTCTCCAGTCCCACAAATTAATTTTCTTTGATTGGTCTAAGTTATGTGAGCATTGCAGTCTGCTCTCTACTTTAAATTATATTCCAGCATTTCCAAAATATAAAATTAAAACTAAATTTCACATGGTGGCTCATCAGACTCCACATTAGTTTTGTGCAACTGAAGATAACAGGAGAGCCACAAAGCTGACATGGAGTGCCGATCTCATCACACCCACAGCAGGCTTCGTGCAGCACCTGTACTGTGATGCCCAAGGTCCTGGGCCTCTGTCTTTCGTGGTTCTCTGTTTGCTCAGTCCCAGACTCTGTGGGATGTCCTGTGAAGCCTGTTGGGTCCATTTGCCACCCACTTCAGCTTGTAGACCCCAGAGATGAGTGTGCAGTGGAACTGTGGGTAAGTGTGCAACTGTGCTCTCATCATTCTCTCCCTTTACAGGCTGAAGATGAAGAGGGTTATAGGAAATTGATCGATCAAAAGAAAGACAGGCGTTTAGCTTACCTGTTACAACAGACTGATGAGTATGTGGCCAACCTGACCAACCTGGTTTGGGAGCACAAGCAGGCCCAAGCCGCCAAAGAGAAGAAGAAGAGGCGGAGGAGGAAGAAGGTGAGCCCGGTGGGATGGCAGGTGGAGCCTGGGCAGAGGCTGACTGCTTACGGACAAGTGTTGCTCCCTGATGGGAACGACTTCTTCCGCTAAATGGAAGCTTTAGGTGACCGACACGCACTAGCTGCATTGATTCGTATGGTGTGAAAGTAGACAGCGTATTGGAGATGAGGGTAAAGGAAGGAATGCAATCCAGGTTCCCACTGTTTAATACAGTGTAATATTTTAAATTGAGTGCACATCATCGATAGAAGCACAAAGACACAAATAAGCATTTGCTCAAGTTCACTGCTGGTGTGACAGGAGGTGGCTGAGGTAAGAAACCAGAGTGCAGGGTTCAGAAGAAACAAACCAAAGACCCGTGTGTGAAGTAGCTTCGGGATGCTTTTGATGCAAATGCTTTCTCTCTGGCAAAAATTTTCATTTCATTCTCCTCTCCTGGTGTCGCAGTGTGGTAAGTATGTTGATACAAGTTTTAGGCTGTTATCAAAAAAAGGTCTCCGTAAAATATATCCTAATTATCATGGAACATGAAAGGTAAACATGGGGTCTCTGCTCTGCAGATAATGTATCTCCATTGCAGAGTACCTTGCTGATTGTGGCCCCAAGGTGCTGCTGATCTCCTGAGTGTCCAAGTGCACAGCCATCTAGTTCTTGGCTGAGGGTCAGCCCCCCCCCCCCCCATATCTGTGGACTCAGCTAACCAAGGGTCAAGAATATTTGGAAAAATACTCTGTCTGTATTGACAGTGCACAAATATTTTTGGTATTGTTTCATAAACAGTATAGCATAATTAACATTGCATTTTCAGTGTATAGAAGTTACAAGTAATCAAGAGTGGGGTGTATGTTGGATACATGGAGATACGTGACATTTCATACAAGGAAGTTGAGTATCTTCAGAGTTTTGTACCCCAGGATTTCTGGAAGGAATCCCCTGTACATACTGAAGAATGACTGTATTTTGTTTTCATGATGAATTCTGCTTAGGCCAGGTACAAACATCAATAGAAAGTCTTCATCAGAATTGTGAAAATTGAGGATTGGTAGTGTTTTTAATCAAGTATTCTCTACACTGAATAATTGAGCAAACTGTTTTTCAAAAAAAATAATTAATTTCATGGCTCTTGACTTCTCATACCTGCCTCATAATTACGGAGGAAGGATAAATGATTGAGAAGGTGGCTTCTCGCACCCCGTTTCCTTGGTATGAGACAGCTCACCTTATTGAGGAGATGAGCAAGGGATGACTCAGGATTTAGACACTTTCCTGATGAAGAATACCCCATTTTCTTGTCAGTGTAGCATTGTAGACTTTGCAAAATTCCAGTTCCTAATTTATGACTTAGGAAGGTCCTTTGGGAGCCACATAGGAGAACAGATACCATTCTGTGATGTTCTGGAAGTGGGCCCCGTGGCACGGCAGGTTTTGTTTCCCCTCATCTTCCAGTATGCTTTGCAGAGGTTGCCACTGTTAAGGCTTTGCTTCCTATTTGATATTTCTTTGTGATTAAAAGCTAATGGCCCAGATTTGAACTTCTATCCAGTTTATAATTAATAGATGCCTGCCATGAAATTAGATAATCATTTCACCCCAGGCAAAGGAAGAAAGATAATCGCATGTTGACAATGATGCCTATATTTTTGTGTTAATCTGTGCAGAGTAGGGATCTGTCAAGGTTTTTCTCATGAGGCTGCCTATGCCCTCAGATCTTTCCCTGGCTGCATTTCTTGCAAGCTTTTTGCCTTCAGGTGCACTAATAATTTTTTCTCTTTCCATCTTTTTTATTTGTCTTTTATTTACTTATTTGCAAGCAGAGAAAGAGAGAGAGAGAGAAGAAACGAGAGGAGAGGAGAGGAAGGGGGACAGCGAGAGCAAGAGAGAGAAAGAGAATAGATATGTTAGGGTCTCCAGCCATTGCAAATGAACTCCAAAGACATGTACCACTTTGTGCAGCTGTCTTTATGGGGGTGCTGGGGAATTGAACCCGGGTTGTTAGGCTTTGTAGACAAGCCATCTCTCCAGTCCTATTCTTTCCATCCTACATTGCACTTGCACGTGTGGTGAGCCTAGGACGAGCTAGTAGAAAAGAAGCCATGTAGACAGACGTTAATGGAGCACAGGAGCACACCTGTACCTTTAACCCTTGGTGAACCATGAGAAGGAAGCCTTGGATCAAACTGGAGATCAGGCCTGAATTTCTGGCAAACAAAATAATAAACACCAAGTCAGTAAGCATCACCCCTGTGGAGAGCTCTACGCTTCCCTGTTGATTGCCTCACACGTCCAATGTATAGAATGTGTATTTCCAGCCTCTTGCCTCTTCCCCTGCGTACCCTTAGGATGGCTGGCAAAGGAGCACCCTGCCCTTAGCAGAACCAGGAAGAGGTGGGTGCTCTGTTTCCTTCCTAGACCATCTTGCCAGAAGAAGTGGTTTTATAGTTACCTTCCTGTTCCTGGGACAAAACTCCCAACCCAAAGCAGCCGATTGGAAGAAAGGGTTTATTTTGATCTGCAGGCACAAGCAGAGGCTGGATATCACCTGTGCCACAGCAGGTGGAAAGCAGCAGCAGGAGAGTGAGTCTGGCTCTGACAAGGGGCAATCTAGCTATAACACCCCTAAGCCTGCCCCCAAAACACGCCTTGCCACCTACTGGGAACCAAGCATGCGGCACATAGAAGTGTATGGGGGACGTCTGATTAAAGTCACCACAGGTATGATGAAGTGGAAAGGAAGGGAAGAAGGAGGGAAGATAAAGTCAGGGGAGAGAGTAAAGAAAGATGGAAGGAAAGAAATAAACGGAGGACCTTTCTAGCCCTTCCTGGGTCCTGTCTCTTTCATGGCCTTTGGGACTTCATTCCAGGTGAACTATCCAATTTCAGATGCACTTTTATTGCAGTGCACAGGAAGGGGATGCTTTCAAAAGCTGATTACTTGACACAGTGGATTGTATGTCGTGCCTCTCTTCTCCATCAGCATGAATGCTGAGAGCCACTTGTCCCAGCTGCTTCGTGGTAGAAGAAAACACCTGTGTCAGTAAGTTGCAGACTTTCCCATGGCGCTAAATAGTCTGCTGTACCCATCCACAGGCTGAAAAAATTTAACAAGGTGCTAGTGAATTTTTGTTTTGATAAAACCTGAATTTTTCCGTGAGGTAATATCTCTGAGCTGGTTTGCAACACTTGAAGGACAGCAAATATACAGACTGATAGAGTACAGAAACTGAGCCATTGAAGATGAGCTTGGCTGACCTTGAAATTTAATTGGAAAAGGATTACTTTTTTTTTTCAGTGTTAAACTAGTATATATAGTCTTTTTTTTTTGTACTTTTTAATCGCCAGCATAACAAAAGACCTTTGTCTTTCTTGGAGAATTTGTTGCTTACTATTACTCATGTCTGGTTTCCTGTAACCTGGCATGGCCTCGTTTTATTTGCTTTTCATCCTCATTCAGGGCATTTCTGTGCCAGCCATGTTTATAAGTCACTTTGAATCTTTTTATTCTCAGTCTACTCTTTCCTTATTGGCCTTGAATTCAAAGAAGAAAAAAAGTACCTATTTGTATTTTAAGGGCCATAGGAGGATATATTTTTAAGTGTGGAGATATAATAAATTATGTGAAGCCTTCTCCAGCATTTCAGGGGGATTTGCTATTATGATTATTCATCATGACCTTGAGGGCTCTGTTCTCTGCCATGGTTGTTCTCGGACTTCCACAGGTGGCTATTAGATGTAAAGTGAATGGGGCCACATAAAACCACCTACATACAAACAACATTGAACATGATGGCAGAAACCTGGACCACTGTCCACATCATGTTAGCATTCAGTCTTTATGCATAACTGTATAAGAAGACATGCATAATGATGTGCTATTAGTCCCTTGCAGGATATTTTGTTAAAAGATATATTATTTTGTGCTGTGTATTTTAATCTATTTAAAGAATAGAAACTGTTATCTACCCCAGATCTGTTGGGAAGTTTATCTAAACCATTTAGAGCACTGCCTGTCACACAATAAATGCTCAGTCAATATTAGTTAATATATTAAGCAATTCTGCATTGTGAAAGTGGAAACATGTCCTTGTTTTTTAAAATTGTTTATTTTGAATTTTTATTTATTTATTTTATTTATTTTTATTTAAGATGGAGAGAGACAAAGAAGTGGACAGAGAATGAGTGTGTATGGGTGTACCAGGGCCTCCTTCTACTGCAAATGAACTCCAGATGCATGCACCACTTTGTGCATCTGGCTTTATGTCGGTTCTGGGGAACTGAACCCAGGCTGTCAGGTTTTACAAACAAGCACCTTTAACTGCTGAGCACCTCTCCAGCTCTTGTTTTTTTTTTTTTTTTTTTTTTTTTTTTTTTTTTAAATATAGAGTCTCTTTTTACCTTGACTACATATTTGACTGTGGTATTGAATACATGGCCTATCCTTTTTGAGACAGCCCAGGTTGTCCTTAAACTTGCTGTATAGCCAAGGCTGACCTTCACCATGCCTGGCTCATTATACCTTGTCATTGAGGATCAACTGAATATAAGCAGGACAATGTCTTTCAAGACAGTGATAGATTGCTTATTGGGGCACACAAAAAATAACAATTATTTTTGGTAGACTTCTATTATAAATCTCCCCAATTCTACAGAGAGACTTTTCTAATTTCCATAGCCTCTAATTATCTAATTTAAAGTGGCTCCTGGTGATAATATGACTTTTCGCATAGTGCTTTCGGGCACCTTTCTTGTGTTGTTTTTGTTTTGTTTTTGCTTAAGCTGTGGGTAAGAGCTCATGCCAAGGCACTGCCCCCTTTGCACACTGTTTAGACGTCTAGCCATTTCAGAGGTTCAGCTTCCAGAGCTCTTGGACATCAAGCCAAAGTTGGATATGCAATTTTCCCTTCTACATCTTCCCATGGAATGTACCACACTCCCATTTGTTTGTAATGTTTCTTGAAAACCCATCATGTTAATGGGCAGAGAATCCATGGGCAACCCTGTGCCAGCTCTCTCTTTCATCATCATGCTTGATTTTCTTTTAAAGTTTTTAAAATCTTATATTTTTGTGTGCTTGTGTGTGGTCTGTGAGGTTAGAGGTCAACTTCAGGGTTGGTCCTTGCATCCTACCGTTTTTTTTTTTTTTTTAATTTGCCATTGCTGCATACACCAGCTTTAGGAGGAGTCTCCTGTCTAACCTTTGCTATTGCCATAGGGCACTGTGCTTACAGCTGGGTGCCACCTCCTCAGCCCTTTAGACGTTTTCATTCCAGACTGCTAGTATACATGATGCCCAGCAGAAAGAATGTATGAGCCATGGTGGGGGAGGCTCTCCAGAGACATCGCCCCACTCCGCAACAACTCACAAAGGGGGAAGAAAAAAAAAACTGGCTCCCTCGGGTGCAGTTCATAACCCCCTAGCCTATGCAGATCCAGTATGCACACTGAGGAAGGAACCCAGTGGGTTGGGGACAGAGAGAAGGGAAACAGGGACAGCTTCATACAATGTATATACTTACTCATAATAAAGATATTAATCTAAAAAAATAGAAACATACCCAATATCCATTATTTTCTGTGACTGTAATGCCTTATCACTTTCAATTATTTTTTCAAGATAATTTTAAATAAATTAGCCCATTTCTATATTGAAATAAATAAAATAAAATAAATAATGCCCAGAACTCTTAGACATTGAAAGGGGAACTTTCCTGGTATGGTGCATTACTCGGTACAATGATTGGAATGGAATTTTTTAACTTTTTCACAAGAACAAAGCAAATCCTGTTGGTATAATTTTTAGTGAAATACAAAATAATAATGTCATGGAAGCATCTATTTTAAATTAAAGTTATCTTTAGTTCTTTTATCTCTTAGGTTCTTCCCAAAGACTGTAGTAGCTTTCCCTTGTAAGATTTCCGAGGTGAAACACACTTGAATGTGAAGACTGTGGTAAGAGCAGCTGAACACAGTGCCACAGTGATTAGATTTATTTGATTAGTTCATTGTCAAAATTGGTGAAGCCAGTTTGGACCAAAATCCTCTTTAATGGATTGACCAGTTACCTGAGTCTAATATTCTAATTGGTTTTCTCTGTAAGACATGGTCTAGGCAATGTAAAAATGCCTATTAATGTGATATTCCTGGGTCTCTTTTTTATTGCCTGAGAGGCTATCTTAATCCTCAAAGGTCTACTTAAATGACAGTAAAAAATAAACTAACTGGTTCCTGAAAGCTTTGTTTCTAACATTACAGAATGACTCAAGATAACTACCCATTTGAATGTTGTTTTAACATGTTAGAACAATAGCTGCTGGGGGCATAAAATGCATTCTCTTTATAATATGGGCTATAAAATATTAGACACAGGGCTGTTTATTTACAAAATCAGGCTGTTTGTAGCCCTGGTATTGTGGTGATGTAAAGAAAGTGCCCTACTGAAGCCTGTCTTGTTGAATTCAGCTTACATGGGGCTTCCACAACCTTGCTGTTCATTATTTTATTTGCCTTTTGAAAGCATGAGTATTCTGTTTGTTGCTTTGTGAGCAGTCCTAAATAAAGACTGTAGACTCATTGAGATTGGCCTTAGAAATTGTAAATATAAATTGTTTTCCAGTTTCCATAATTTTCAGTAAAGTGTCATCTTTAGTTACAAGTAATTTATGTTATATACACCCCTGGTATGAATAGATTAATCACTCTTTTCTCTCTGCATATGCAGAATTCCTTCTAAATGCTTTGTTGGGTAGGTAGAAGCCTGCCATAGTATTGGTAAGTGAGTGAACTGCAGGGTTTTGGTTTGATTTATTTTAAATTAGTGAGTGTAACTGCAGTCACCAGCCAGTAATACTGAGAGCAAGTGTCTGTGATTCCATGACACTGATAACTGGGTATAACAGTTCCTCAAGTGGCAGAGACACCTCCATATCTGCTGCATTTGAACTAAGCCATTTCAATAGGTGCTCAGAGACTGTCCATTGTTAGCTCAAATCAAATTATCAGTCATCGTTACTTAGGTCTGAATTTGAATATTGGAGGAGTCTTCGGTCTTGTTTTCTGTTTGGAGATAAAGCATTGGTTTAATGTGAGAACACAAATGTATGGAAATACACCACCCTAGGGATCTTCGTGGAGCTGAAACTCCCCAAAGCATGATGGGAGGAGGTTGCATCTCTTGGCATAGAGTAGTTGACTGCCACTTGGCTTTCATATCTCAAAACCCTTTTGGCAGAATTGAGTCTTAGGATAGGCTGGGGGCTTGAGACTTTCAATGGTGAATTTTGTGTGTTCTTAACCATCTTATGACTTGTGAGTATTGGTACCTAATTGAAATAATAATAACCCAGTGGGTATAACCTAAGTGAAAGGCTGTCACATTTATTTAGGGACATTCACCCAATTGGCAGAGCATGCCTTAGTGGATAGAGAGAAGTCCCTGGCCTTGTAGCCCTCTGAGGTAGCATTCAGACAGTGCCATAACCAGATCAATAGCCCCTGGACTACCATTCACTCTTGCAAGTTTTGGAGATCTACCTTTGGCATATATAACATAGAGTTTTGGATTGTGCACATTGAAGTAGCTGTCATGGGCCCTTCCTGTAGGAACCCTGAGTATTTTCCACAAGCAGAAGCTGAGACAAAGAGACCCCGTTCTGCTCCAGATCACACAGAGGTGGGAGCCACACACAACTTGTCCAGCTCCACCCAAAACCTCATAGTGCTTTGTCTCTTGGTACTTCACGGTATTCATGAAAATGGTATGAGGTAATGAAAGGGCCTGATTCCGCAGCCTTTTAGATACTACTGGCCAGCTCAGGAGTTTCCTAAGCTGGCTCCTTGCAGAAAAGTGTTGATTCTGTGCGAGGGCTCACCCGGCCTTCTGAGAAAGGTGGTACAGTTCCATTCACTAGATAGTTCAGATTGGCTTTTTCACAGTCTCATTTGATTTTCTTTATTGGCCAAATTTATAGCTTATTTCTGATTTGTATAGGAAGAATAGTAAGATTAATGGATTTTTTTCCCATTAATTAAAACCACCTCTAGAGTATAGTGCTTTAGAATTCCAAAAATGGAACCTTGAGTGGCCGGGAGGGAGCAGGGTTTTGTTACTATCCCACTGTCTCCAGCCGAGGTAGAAAGACCGCATGTCTTCCCACATTGTTCCTTGGAGCTCAAAAATATTTTTACAGTTCTCAGTAACACACACACACACACACACACACACACACACAAATAAAGTTCTTGGGCAAGCATACACACTGGAGTATTTCTTTTCCTACTCTTTGGTAGAAACTACATTGTCATAGGCTTTGTGTCTTGGTGTGTGTGTGTGTGTGTGTGTGTGTGTGTGTGTGTGTGTGTGTGGTAAGAAAAGAAGAAACTTTGATAAGAAGAAACTGCTCTTCTCCAGTGTAGGAAAGGTTGGATCTTAAACATGGTCAGAGAACTTCCTTTGTCAAGAGAGCTTTTAGTTTTCATAGAACACAGAAATGCTTTAATAGAATAAATGTCTTTAGTAAGCTAACTTAAAATTGATTCTACATTATTATATATCTTTTCAGTTAATTAAAGAGCCCAAGGAAGGATAACATTGTCATAAATATCTTCATTGAACAAATGACTATTTTTTCCTCCTTTAGCTTAATTCTAAAATAAAGATTTTTGCTTGTTTGTTTTTGGGGGGAGGGTTTTCAAGGTAGGGTATCTCTCTAGCCTATGCTGACCTGGAATTCACTATTTAGTCTCAGGGTGGTCTTGAACTCACAGCAATCCTCCTACCTCTGCCTCCTGAGTACTGGGATTGAAGGCACGTGCCACCATGCCCAGCTAAATTAAAGATTTTTAATAAGGTTTTTATAAAATCTTTCATCTGATAGTGGAAATTTTCCTCTATTTTGATATATTACAGACAAGACTCTCTTGGGTCTGTGTCAAATGTGACCTAATCCTACCTTCTCATTTAGCATAACCTGTATGTGTCTCATTTCTTTGAGACACATACAGGTTAATGGACTAAGGTATTAGGATATGTAAAAAATGGAAGATGACACACATTTTCATGAGATCTCAGTATCTGCGTCGATTTCCCCACATACACATTGTGAAAATACTATCTATGAAAGCCAATTAGGTAGAAGGGAAAACACCCAGGGAACTCACAGGATTTTGTTGTATTTTATATTTTTATGACTGAGCAGCGGTTCAGAGTTTATCCTTGATGGACAGTTTTAGAATGCTGTTCTTCATCGCCATGAAAACTTGCTTAGGGAATAGGAAAGTCGAGCTAATTATGTCAGGATTTGTCTTCCGAGTGCCAAACACGAGGAGAATGTTTCACATTCTGCTTGCTGTCTTGATATTGCCATATCTTAAGCTCTTGGGGTCCCTAAAGATACAATCCACAGATCTCTAGTGTGCTGGCCTTGAATCCCATCTGGCTTTAAATGGCTCTCTGCAAGTTCTGAACACAATACATACTCTATCTTAGCTAGCACAGAGAAAAGAAAATGAAGGTTATTAGCACCTAAACGTTGTTAGGTGATGAAGGGCGATAATGAAATAGTTACATATCCCAGAGTTGCATGGAATCTTGTTTTGTCATCTTGATTTATACATAACATTTGGCATTGCTTTGCAGAAGGCGGAAGAGAATGCAGAAGGAGGGGAGTCTGCCCTGGGACCCGACGGAGAGGTAAGAGAGGTGGACCTGTGACTACTGTGCTTTGCTGAATGGAATCCCAGGCATTCCCTGTGGGGGCACCTTTGTTCTCTACATTCAAGATATTTGATTTTCCCTAAGCCAATCATTTCCAAATAAAAACTGTACATTAGCACAGTAGAAAATTAGAGTAACACTGTCTCTGGCTACCAATCAGTGGATGTGAAGTTTCTTGTATATACCATTCTGCAATTTTCTGTATACAGATTACCATATATTTATGGCTGTGGAGAAGGTGTAAGAATCTTAAGTGGTTCTATAATTACATGTGTCAAGTAAATAATACAGAAGCATAAAATACACCCTTATTTCCCTAGTTTATTGCTAACTTGAAATTATAAAGGTACATAAACCAAACAGTTTCCATATTTTGGGAAACTTTTTATATGCAGATAGCTTATTTATGTAGTGATTTGAACACAGTCCTGTATTTTACATACCAGTATTTCTGATAGTCTCCCATGTCATGAGGATTAAATTATTTATGACATTTTTTTCTTTGAAAAACTTGGCTCTGTGTAGTTACTCACAGTAAGGAGGCACAAGCCCCGGGAAGGATGGGAAGAGAGTTTGTTTTCAGTTACCTTCTCTCAGAGATTGAGAAGCTGCTGGGAGCGTTGGACTGGTCAGGGATCTGCCTTCCTGTTGTGGAGTCACTGGGCACATAAGTCCTGTAGTGAGCTCACATGGCCCTGATTAAGGAAGAAAGGTCCATCCAGTTCTGTACACAGAAACCTAGCTGCTAATTGATCCTTGGTGTAGAAAGGACCAGGAGACATGTTAATGTATAAGAGCCTCTCAAGGCTGTTAAGAGGATGGAATACTGTATCTTAGAGCACTTAGAAACAATGCCAGTTTGCCAAAGCGCAGCCTTACCTAGGCAGACAGCACAAGAGTCTGCACTTAAACAAGAATGTGGGGAGAGGCTGGACAGATTCTCACAATGGTCCTCTCACCTCTTACTATCTCTAGGGGAAATCAGAAACTGCTCTCGGGCCCATAGCACATACCTTTCTTTAAATTCACCATTGCACGTGAGTTGTTCGTTACAGTTCACGAGGTGGACATCTTGCTCAGTTTGTTTTGAAATAATGTTCTCACTGCTCTTTTGTGCTCACCCAGTGTTTTTGCCAAAGTTCTAATTCCAGCCGCAGTGATTTCCAATTTTCTCACAGAGGCATGACATTAGCAATAAAACAAGCTCTATTACAATAGTTCAAGATAACAAGATACAGTGTAGTCCCCCCCCCAGGGAAATGATAGCAAATGGTAGATTTCCTTCTTTATCTTGTGGGGCTGACCTTTTACATTAATGAGGAAGAAGTATCATGTAGCCATGCAGAGTAATGCTACTCGAAACTATTGGTTTAGACTGCGTGAAAGGAGAAAAAAAATAATAATCTGACAGCCTGGAGTAAGCCTATTCTTTTGTTAAGGTTATTTTTGCGAGTGGTCACTAATCTATTGGTTCTCATTCTGACAGTGCTTTGTTTGTTGAGAGAGGAGGAGGAAAGAACCACTGGGCTTTTGGTGTCCTGTCGGTTATTTCTTAGGAGATAGGGAAGGTGACCCTCTGCACATTGCTTTTCCTATCGTATTTTGCTAAATTGGAATAGTAAATTATCTCACCATCCTAATTACAGGTGGTAGGGTTGCATGTGTTCATTTGACCACAAAACTAATTAAGAGTAATTTAGGGAAAGTTCTTTGAAGTAATGAATTACCATTTGACTCCTCTTCAGGAACTAGATAGCCAGATGCACTCCCTCACAAATGGAGCATTTTCTGACACCTTACCTGGGGCTCTGCTCCTGGAAGTCGGTCACCCTGTAAGCAGTAGTGTTCATTTGCATAGGATTGCTCCATTTTCAGCCCTTTGAAAACAGGTCAACTACAACCTCCTTAATTTTACTTATTCTCTTAATTTTTCTAAGCAAGTCTTTTATTTTTTTCTTCAGAGTCAGGTAATGAACATCAATCAGCTCAGTCTTGTTCAATTCTTCAGGTTTCAAATGTGCATTTTTTTCTTCATCATACACACAAGTACAGTTAGACATCTATCTGCTACTTTGGTTTTAGATAAAGCACACTGGTTCTATAAAAGGCAGACCAGCCACTAACGAGTTGGCAGATGCTGCAATACCATATTCATTCTCTCCCAAGCCAAGGCTTTGGATCCCTGTGGAGAGTTAGCTGATGGATTTGGGAGTTCTTAGTTCCAAAAGACCAAAATCAATTCTGCCTATCTTAAGTAAAAAGGAGTTTGTTAACAGGTTTAGTATCCTTTGTCCTAAATACGTGGAACTAGAAGCATATCAAATATAAGGTTTTTGAGTTTGGGATTTTGGAGAGAGTGTGTGTGTGTGTGTTTATAATCTTGGGAATGGGACCCAAATCTAAACATATATTTATGCTTAATACACACCTTATTTTCTCCACATATGCCTTATACATGAAGTGTAAAGGTGATTTTTTACAGTATTTTGAGTGTGCCTGTGTTTTGACTGTGACCCGTCACATGGAGTCAGGTATGGAATTTGACATTTCATGCCAAAGGTTTCAGATTCAGCAGTTTTGCACTGGGGATGCCCAACCTATAATATCATGGGAGGGTAATTGAGTAGATCTCCAGGAATATCGGAGAGTCTGAGTGTGGGCTCTACCCAATATTATACCATGTAACTCATCCATCAAAGACTAGGCTTCTGCGTAGAGCAGGCAGGAGCTCCTACAACTTGTGCTCCTCACTGGCATTACTGTCACTATAACTTGCCTTCTACTAGTATGCCTGATGGTCCCTTCACCCTTGAACTTCTGCCTCTTAACTCAGGGCCACAGCCAGTTAGAAGAGCTCAGGGTTTGTGCCTGTATCTTAGCTACTGGGGTAAAAGGGTGGCCTGACATACTCAGTTTCTCTCCTTTTCTTTCTACCTCCTTCTAGTCTTCCACCCTCACTTTCGCCTTCCCTTGTTTTCTTTCACTCCCTCTTTCCCCTTTTTACACTGCTAGAGATCAAATTCAGGCTAGTGCACATGATAGGCGTTCATTCCATCACTGAGTTATACATCCCAAGTCTTTGTTTTGTTTTCTGTTGAGAAAGGATCTCTCTTGTGTAGCCAAGGTTGGCTTTGCACTTATGGCCTTGGCCTTGAACTTCTGACCTTAGCTTCCTGTGTGCCAGGAGTATAGGCATGTTCTTCTATGCCCAGTTTTGTTAGTGGCTGGTGGTCTTTCCCTTCCCACCAAGACACATTAGTTAGTGAAATTGTTGTGAAACATAGAAAAATATTTCAGATATTGGGTAGCCAAAAGCCTTGAGAAGTACCCAGCACAGAACTAAAAGAATCTCTTAATGTCTAAGGGTGATGTGATCTTTCTCTCTCTCTCTCTGTAGCCAATAGATGAGAGCAGCCAGATGAGTGACCTACCTGTCAAAGTGACTCACACAGAAACTGGCAAAGTCCTGTTTGGACCAGAAGCTCCCAAAGCGAGTCAGCTGGATGCCTGGTTGGAAATGAATCCTGGGTAAGAATTGGCAGGAGCTTCACTGACATTCTGTGGGCTTCTTTGATTGGGTAGGTGGGTGGGGAGGATCTTTTTAAAATTCTGAAACTACAATTTAGCTGGTGGAATTTCTGACCTGCGTTTGTGGTCTGTACGTAGAACATGCCGTGTAATATGTGTTGTTTTAGTAGACCTTATGGAACTCAGCCCCCTCTTCTTCACTCCTTTTCACTAGTTATGAAGTTGCCCCGAGATCCGACAGTGAGGAGAGCGATTCTGACTATGAGGAGGAGGTACGTGCACGTCCCTCTAGGGATTCCTGGGCAGAAGACTCTTCTCCTGAATGTAGGCTAGTCCCCAAGGCCTCCTGTCCCTTCTTCCTCCTGAGTTGGCTTTCAGGTGATGACTGTCGTCCAGCATTTGCAGACACTGTGATAGTTCACGTCTAGTGCTGCAGTCATCTCTAGATGAAATCTTAATTCATTTGGGACCAAGAAAAGAGAACCCGTCATTAGTTTAGAGATAGTGAGAAGGTCCTTGGGGAGAATTGAAGTTGGATTACTTTGAGAAAGGCAATCCCCCGTCTCTTTGTGATTCACACCGAGAGTTAAGTGGCTAAAAATGTCTGAAGTCCTTCAGGGCCCGAAGACTATTAGAAGTTGTGAGACGGAAAAGGGCATCATGGGTGTGGCTTCTCGAGTTTAGTAAGTCTCTGAATTTCTCTTTTATTGCAATTCTCCTTTGAATGCTTGGATATACTTATTACCCAGAGAGAAGCGTATTTCTTCATCTGTTGGTAGGAATGCCTCACATACTCAGAATGAAAAAGGGAATTGTGGGTACTTTCAGTGGGAATCACAAAGCAATAAAGGTGTTTGTTGGGTCAGTTATTAAAGTTCACCTGTTCAAATGAAAATGTCAACTGATTTTATCTCCTTTAAGTCTGGTGTCTCAGAACAGAGTGCCACAAATGGACGCGAGAAGTGGGTGGCACAACCTTACCAATGACAGCAAAATGAGATTTAAAGACAAATGGCTATTTTCCTCCTACTCCTCCCTCTTTTTTAATTTAAAAAAATTTTTTTCTTTGTTTTTTGAAGTAGGGTTTTGCTCTAGCTTGGGCTGACCTGGAGTTCATTATGTCATCTCAGGCTGGCCTCAGACTCGCAGCCATTCTCTTAGCTCCACCTCTCAAGTTCTGGCATCAAAAGCGTTCATCACTGTGTCCGGCTCTTTTTTTTTTTTTTTTTTGTGTGTGTGTGTGTGTGTGTTTTCATCTTTGTTTTCCAAATTAATATAGCATGAATCTTTAGTGCTTTCAGAGAATGATAAAAATTGCATTTAGAAAAGCAGAAGCAGTAAAGAGCAAATACTTCTGTGATGCAGTAATATTTCCCAGCTACTCTGTCTCTGTCTTGCCTGCTTAGGAGAATGGGCCGAGAAATGATTCACTGTAAGAGTTCTCTCCGAAGAAGACCCTGGGGCACAGAGATAAGATAAAGCAGGCTTTAGGAGACTAACTGCAGACAGCTGGGAAGAAATGAAATCAGTGGGCAGGAGCTCAGGTCCCTAGCAGGCCAGCAAGGGACTTGTGGCCCAGCCATTCCCCTTCTTCCTGCTTGCTTACCAAGAAGGCAAAGGCATCATGATGAGTCCTCAGCTTACTTCCTGCTTCTGAACAACCTAAGGTCAGAGGCTTGAAGTCAGTATCGCTATCATGTGAGTGTGTATGTTTAGAGTCCAGAGTTATGGATACACATGGTTGGTTACCTTTAAACCTGTTGACTGTGGACACTTTCAAATGGGTCTGTGGAGTGTAGACCACAGTTGAGAGTCAGAGGGGTGATGAGGCCTTTGCCAAGGATAATCTTTTTTGAATTCTCAGAAATGCATTGTATGAAACAGCTTCAGAAAGCAGGGAGCTCACCAGCTCTGGATCCTCACAGTGAGAGTGGGGACCACAGAACATTCTCGGGGGGGATGAGGAGGACATGAAGATCTTAAACTTCTCCCTATGAAGAAAGGGTTACGGAATTTTGAGAGCAGTTATTGGCTACATGCCTACCATGAATGACTGGCTAAATTCACATCTGAATGACACAACGTGACGTCCTTTTCTTGGGAGGAAGGGTCTTGGGGATCCCTGGAGGTTCCCTTTCACTCTCTTCCAACAGTGTGATGGTGATTGGTCTGGTATAAGTAGATGTTTAATTTACTTTTCTCTTAATTGCATTTGTTTACACTATTCTGTGAAATAGAATGCTGTTCAATCTCATTATGGAAATGATAGAATTTGCTTGTTAAAATGATAACCTTTCTTGTATCTTTTTCCTTCCCTAGGATGAAGAAGAAGAGTCCAGTAGGCAGGAAACTGAAGAGAAAATACTTCTAGATCCAAACAGTGAAGAGGTCTCCGAGAAGGATGCCAAGCAGATTATAGAGTGTGTATCTGTTGCAGTCAGCTTTCTAGTTGCTGTACCGAAAGAACCCAAGGCAAAGTGGCTTGTGGAGGAATGGGTTTATTAGGCTTACAGACTCGAGGGGAGACTCCATCCTGGCAGGGAAATGATGGCATGAGCAATGGGTGGACATCACCTCCACCACAGCACTGCAAACAATGGCAGGAAGGTTTGCCAAACACTGGCAAGGGGAAACTAGCTTATAACCCCATAAGGCCGCACTGACAACACAGCTCCAGTGAGGTTGTAAAACCCAAACTGCCATCAGCTGAAGATCAGTTATTCAGAACACATTCATTCGTTTGTGGGGGACACCTGGATCAAACCATGACAGTATCCACAGAACCTTCTCCCTCGGAAATGCAGAGCACGAAGCTCACACAGTGTGAATGTTTTAAAAAGATTATGTTGAGGGACAGAAGCAGGCTTCATGCTCACACTGTTTCCCTCTGTCCCCAGCTCCCTCCCTACTTCCCATTCTTGAATCTTACTTTCAGCTCAGGCTTCCTCCTGGGCTTCTTCCCTGTCACTTGCACTTCTATCCCAGGTTACACAGGTTCTACTCTACCACCAAGTCTGGTTGCTTCACTGCCTTTCTTGCTCCTCCTCAACGCCATCAACATACCCAGAGTCCCAAGTGTGACCTCCTGGCTGTCTCAGTCCAGTTAGCCACCAGCTCTGCACAGGCTTGAACTCTCCTTCCACCTCTCCTGTTCTCCACGCCCCAGCCAGCTCACACTCTGTCCCTGCGCACTTTCTCCTTCAGTGGTTTACATACCTCTTGGCTTGTTGATCCTATCTTTACAGGAGAATTGTTCTGAAATAGCATACAAAAATATTTCAAAAAAATAAGGTTTTCTAAAATAAAGAATTAGATATTCTCTGTAAGAGCCATGGTGGGGGAGAACATCTAATGCATATAAGGTTATGTCACCCTGGTTTTTAGGGGTTTTCTCCAATAATTTATGATATTGAGCATATATATATATTAATATATATATAATTATTTACCAATAAATGTTATAAAAAAAGAATTGGATATTCTATTCTTTCCCCCTTTTCCTTAGCTCTATGTTTAGGAACCTTTGTCTGGCCAGCCCACCCCTGCTTCTTCCCCGACAGCTTTAAGATTTCCTCATTGCTCACCGAGGAAAAGACTACCACAAGGCATAGAGAAAGGAAGAACCCCTTTCTTCCTCCTTCCCTTCCTTTTACTCTTCCTCCTTTCCTCGTTCCTACCCTTCCTTTCCTTTCAGTGCCCTCTCCAACCCATTAGTCAGTGTTCTGTGGAAAGGTTTATCTGCATCCCAAGAACCCAGGAAAGTTTCATTGGTAAAGTGCTAATCTGCAATTGTAGGGTTTGGGTCTCTGTTGGTCTTTGGAGGTAGGTCAAGGGCACCTTGGGTGACTTGTGCAAGTTAAGTATCATTTCTGAGCCTCCACAGTTTTTGTGTGTATACAGTGAGACTGACATTAATAATGCTGCCCATGCTTTATTTTTGTGAGGTTTTCAGAGAATATATTTTACCTCTAAGGCATGCAGCACTTATGGCAGCAATTCCAGGCTCTCAAGTCATTTCGGATAAAATACACATGGACTCAATGTCCCTATGGAATTCTCCACTTCATCTTTTTCAGGACGGCAAAACAGGATGTGGACGATGAGTACAGTATGCAGTACAGTGCCAGAGGGTCCCAGTCCTACTACACAGTGGCTCACGCCATCTCCGAGAGGGTGGAGAAGCAGTCTGCCCTCCTCATTAATGGGACCCTAAAGCATTACCAGGTATTTGACACGTTGGTTTGTGCTCTCATGGGAAATCATCATACGTGGTGCTGTTGGTACTGTGGCATGTCTGTGCCAACCTCAGACTTTGAATACCTGAATCCCTTACGTTGAGAGTCTACCCACTGTGCCTGGAGCTCTCCTTTGTAGGACTTCCCTGTCACCATCTGTGTTAGCTACTTGTTCCTGTGACTACCCGATAAGAAGCATCTTAAGGACATAGGAAGGAAGGGAGGGGGAGGGAGGGAAGAAGAAGGGAGGGAGGGTTTGTCTCACCTTACAGTTAGTCCAGCCTGATGGTGCACGGCATGGCAGCAGGAGTAGGAAGCTGAATGATCTTCTACACTAAGAAAGTAGTGAGTGAACAGGAAATGCGGCCAGGCTGTAAAACCTGAAGGCCCATTCCCAGTGAACCTCTTCCTCTAGCAAAGCTCGACTTCCTTCTCCAATAGCACCACCAGCTGGGTGTAAGTGTTCAAACACATTGGCCCATTAGGACATTTCATATACAAATCCCAACACCGTCTCCTCTAGAACACACCATGCTAGTTTTCTCTTTTGTTATTCTGGGATTGATTCTGTTCTAAGAAGTACTAGCTTAATATTTGGGCCAGTTTCATTGTAGGTCTCTGCGAAAGGGAAAGCCAGCCCTGTACTGTTAGATCAGGGGGTATTCTCATCTCATCCTGAAGTAAATGAAGTATTTCTTAAGCAATGTTAGTTGAGGCTATAATTGGTGCCAAGGCTGCATTTGTCCATTCTTTGTAAGTTACAAAGTGGTTAGCACCTGTGCTTTGGTTGTAAGCGTGGCAGATACTTCCTTTGACTGTTGGAGCTGAGGATGACTTCTGTCTTCTATTTTCCACTTCTTTGTAATATTTCCTCAAATATGTTCTTTGGAGTATTTGTTCCATGAGTGTTCCTTGGAAATAAATGAAGTTTTGTGGTCCGATAAATATAGGAAATACATTCCACTATAGCTAAAATATCATCTGATATTACTATTACAAATCCAGATACCGGTGAGAGTAAATAGGACTTGCTCTTGATAATTG